>JAJKFI010000014.1:23162148-23232441 GCA_029204185.1 Lerista edwardsae
ACACACACACACACACACACACACACACACACACACACCCATTTGTTGGGTAAAGGGGAGATCGACGACCCCTTTTCGTTCCAATCCTGATAGCATCTAGAGTCGTCCTAACGCGACCAGTGCTGAGAACAGACACGAAGCTCCACGCGGGATCTTCTTTAGCCTTGGCCTGGCTTCCTCGGTGGGATTTGCGGGCGGTGTTCAGCCCACCGAAGGCTCCCGCGGGCTGGTGATACCCTTGCTGCTGATATCCAGTCGGGTCACGGTGGGGTAGGAGGAGCAGCCAGCAGGGGGCGGGACGATTCCAGCAGCTGCCTGACAGGCTTCCTGGATCCCGAGCTGCTGCTGGCTGCTTTGGCCTTGGCTGCAGGCTGAGAGGCCCCTTTCAGGGGGACTATCCCGAGTCCACCTCTGCAGTTCTCCTATGTGGGTTGAGAGGTAGCTTCTGTCCCTCCCATCGCCACATACACACAGGAAGGGCAGAGAGTGCTTTGAATCTTACTGTTTGTTTGCTTATAAGGCACACTGTGAGCAAGCCTGATCTTGTTGACTGTACTGGGAAAAAGATTTAACCGAGTTTAGCAAGTGAGGAAATAGGCCAGCTTGATCTTCTAGTGTGAGCAGCCTTTTCCTGGTTAGTCAGTTCTAGTGCCATGATGGAGTCAGCCTCCTCATTACTAAAACTATTTTATCTACCACTTTCCAACAAAACAGTTCACAAAATGGTTTACGAAGCAAAAGGAATAAATACATGGTTCACTGCTCCCCCAAATGCTCATGGTATAAAAACATGCAGACACTGTGAGTATCTTCAGCAGCTTTTGTGCAGTTGCTTACTTTCCTTCCTGTTGCACACATGGAAAACCAGGCCAGAAGTGATTGCACAGGATCAAGCTGTTAAGCATGCCTATAGCAAATGGGTTTAGGTGTGCCTAAGCCTGCTCTGCAGGGTTGTGCTTGTCTTGCCTAAGGCTTCGGCCAGGTATCTGTTAGAATTGGTTACTCCAAGGAGACCAGCCCTGTGAGTGGAGAAGCCTCACATCACTTAAGCAGTTCCATTCTTCACTTCTGCTTGTGCTAAAACAGGCCCATATGGAGAGTGTACTGGATGTGTCTTTCTGAGACTGCTGTGTAAATGAGCCATCTGTGCCAGATGGTGGAAGGAAGGGTGCTGGTGGTATCATTGCAATCAGAGCTTTAGGTTTTCCCCACATTGGCTCAGCAGTTTTCACGTCTGGCTTTACTGTGCTGCTGTTGTTCCTGTGAGGGTGTGATAAATACAATGATGGGAACAGGGTGGAGGAGGTCACTTGCTTTTTGGTCTCTTGCTCTGGTGCCTCGTAATCCTGCTGTACTAGGGCTGCTGAGGAGACAGCCTAACCAGTTCACGCAGGGCTTTTTCTGGCTACCTAGCTGAGCACAAGTGTCTTGGTGGAGAAGAGCTCATTTGCCTACAGAATCCCAGAGGAGAGGAAGAACACCACTGGCCTCTTGTTTGGGCTTAAAGAAGTTGCTAGAATAGAAGTTGCACTGCAGTGCATAATGCATAGGTGTGGAGCAGCTTTAGGACATCCCTTGTAGTTATGGAGAAGCCCCAGCATTTGCCTCTTCACAGAGCTTCAGAGCATTACAGTTTGGTGACACACATGCGCACACATAGTCTTTCCCTAGGGAGCTGGATTTGCATGTCCCTGTGGTAGATTTCTAATTAACGGCCCTTCCCATTGCTAATATAATCCAAGAATGAGCTTTGCCTCTTGGGAGAGGTGGTGATCTGCATGCCTGCCCTGTGGCATGGAGAAGAAGAATTTAAACAGGGCACTTTTCATTGTGTGCTTGAATAACAACAAATGCAGACAAAACATTTAAAAAAGAAGAAATGCGACAGGGAGACATCACAAATGTGATCACAACTATGCAGAGAATATGAGTGGAACATTCCAGTCCATTAACTGTATTTAAAGGGCATTACAAAGGCTAGCCAAGTATATTCTTCCCAAAGGTGTGGTGGTTGCTTAGGGACTGGAGCAAACCACACAGGAAGGGTTGCCATATTGCATGCAACAGATTCAACTTAGCTACTCCTTTCAAAGGATGTAGGTAGCACTTCTGTGGGGTTCTGATGCCAAGAGGAAAGGGATGTGGCTGGGTTAGTGGGTGGGGAGAGAAATGGGTGCTGGTGTTGCATTAGGATGGATATGGAGTTGGGGGGTGTAAGCAAGCGTGTCTTTTTTTTCTTCTTCTCCCCAGTGCAAGGCTCGCGTCCTGGCAAAAATGTGCAACTAACAGAAAATGAGATTCGAGGTCTGTGCCTGAAGTCACGGGAAATCTTCTTGAGCCAGCCCATCTTGTTGGAGCTTGAAGCCCCACTCAAGATCTGTGGTAAGCTGACACCACCACCATTTTCCCTGGAAGGCCCTGTGGCCTCTGTGGTTTGTGAGGATGCATGCTTGTACCCCGTACTGGCTTCCACTCCAGAAGAAAGGAAGGGGTATAATGTGATGTCTTGGGCACCGTTGACCATTTAATGAACACTGTTTTATCGCCATCCCCCTAGGTGATATCCATGGACAGTACTATGACTTGCTAAGACTCTTTGAATATGGGGGCTTCCCCCCAGAGAGTAACTACCTCTTCCTGGGTGACTATGTTGATCGGGGGAAGCAGTCGCTGGAGACAATCTGTCTGCTGTTGGCCTACAAGATTAAATATCCAGAGAACTTCTTCCTGCTGCGCGGGAACCACGAGTGCGCAAGCATCAATCGCATCTATGGCTTTTATGATGAATGTGAGTGCAAGATCCATACTTAGAACCCTGGGCCTGCACAAGTTGGGTGGAGGAATCGGAAGGTGTCCACATAACAAAGCATGGCAATGTTCAGTTGAAAAAGGTGTACGTCCTACTGCATCTTTTCTGACTGGGAACCTCTTTTCCCCTTCCCTCACTCTTTGCCAGAACATGGCTATTCAAACAGCCCCCCCTTCTAATCTCTACCACTTTTCCTGCTCTTCACAGGTAAGAGGCGCTATAACATCAAACTGTGGAAAACATTTACTGACTGCTTCAACTGCCTGCCTATTGCTGCCATAGTTGACGAGAAGATCTTTTGCTGCCATGGAGGTGGGCCAGCCCAAGAAAAGACTGGGTTGGAGGCAAAGAAGATGAACCAAAACTGCTACTGCTATCAGAGCAAACCGTGCACTAGGCATAGTGTCTAAGAACGGGGCAGAGCCTCCCTTGATTGCTTGAAAATCTGTTAGAAAAAAGAAATAAAAGCCACAAGTATGAATGACTACCTATTGAGGAACTAGGTGCCTTCTGCATTTTGAGGAGCACAATAATATTTGGGGGAAACATTCTTTCTCCAAAACCCTGCAGTAAAGAGAGCCTTGTAGAAAGTCTGTATAGTCTTCCAATTCACTTTAATTTTCTCTGTGCTCTTGTGGCTCAAATGAAGATGACTGTATAGAAATTCTCTACATTGGTTTCCTCTTTTATTGCAGAGCTGTCTGCAGATGTCTCCAGGCTTTTATTACTTTTCTACCCCAAGGAACAGCGCGGGCACAGACTGTGCTAGTTACAACTTCCAATAATTAACTGCAAGCGCCTGCAGCTCTTCATCTCCTTTCTGAGACTTCCTCCTACTGGGGAGTTTCCCTCCGCCCCCCCCCCCACCCGCCCCCGGAATATAGTGAAGTGGTCTGGGACATAGTGAAGTGGTGGTGAGGGGGAGTGGAGAAGTTACTCAGAAACTTGCAGCATAGAAATGGGAATGTTGATCTGGTCTCCTTGAGGTTGAAGTGTGTGCAGATTGATCAGGCACAATTGCTGCTCCTCCAAGGCAGTCTGACAGCACCATTTTGTATTTCAGGACTCTCTCCTGACCTCCAGTCTATGGAACAGATCCGGCGGATCATGAGGCCCACTGACGTGCCTGACCAGGGCCTGCTTTGCGACCTCCTCTGGTCTGATCCTGATAAAGATGTGCAGGGCTGGGGCGAGAACGACCGGGGAGTCTCCTTCACATTTGGCTCAGAAGTGGTTGCCAAATTTCTGCATAAACATGATCTGGACTTGATCTGCCGAGCACACCAGGTTGGGGAATTGCTGTAGCCTTTGAAGAGTTGTCTTTGATTAGGCTGGCAGTGAGGCACCAGTGTTGCAATGAAGGCTAGAAAATCTTGGGGTGTAGTTGAAGAATTTGGGGTGGGGCTGAATAGCCTGACTCTGTCTCTCGCCTTTGTTTCCTTTTCAAATAAGGATCGGCTTCTCTTGGCTATTGTAATAGAGGCAGTTGAGGGTGGGGTGATGTGTCAGGGTCTGATGAAGGAATGTGGAGGGGCTGGTCCAAGTATGGTTACAGGTAAGGGTGTTGGTCTGGTTTGGGAATGCGTGTGAGGGAGGAGCTGAGTGTTAACCCCCTTTTCCCCTCCACTCACAGGTGGTAGAAGATGGCTATGAGTTTTTTGCAAAACGGCAGCTGGTAACACTGTTCTCTGCCCCAAACTACTGTGGCGAGTTTGATAATGCAGGTGCAATGATGAGTGTTGATGAAACCCTAATGTGCTCCTTCCAGGTAAGCATTGCTGACAGTAGTGCTCTGTTCAGCTGCCCTCTGTTGGTAGTGTGGAGGCTAAAAACAACTTGCAAGTCATAGGACCTAAGTTGGGGGTTGGTAGGTTTTTTAAAATTACACAAAAGCTGAGATCTCAGCAACCTGCTATCCAGTGGCAAATACCAAACTGCATAGAATCTCTGAATATGAGCATCCCTTTCTGTAGACGTTTAAATGACTTATATGTGTGTTACATTAAAATTATGTAAATCAGGAATATTAAAATAGCTTATATATTTTGAGTTAGTGTAACAAGATGCTTTGCTATGCAGTGAAGCAGAAATCTAAATGGTTGATTTTGCATTATATCTTGTGTATGCAAGACATGCTTATATTCTTACAGTGGAGGCCCTCCTTTGTTTTGTCACACTCAAATCACTGTGCCTCTGCAATTAGTTGGTCTCTATCCACTTAACAAAAATCCATCAAGAAAAGCATGTCTTGTAATTTCTGGACTCCATAGTTCCTCCTTGAGGGGAAAAAAGGCCTCATCAAGATTTCAGTTTGATGGTGGCTTGTTCTTTGTATCATGCCATCTGTGTACAGATGGAAACTGAGAAGCAAAATATAGATCCTTCTCCCTAGAAGCTTATAAAAGGAAGAGGGTATCTCAGCAGATGAAATTATACATAATGGAGCTCTGCAGCACATTCCTAGACATTAATCTAGAATGGAGTTTCACCATACCCTTGCGGAATGTTTACAAAATGCTGAAAACATGAGGGACTTGGGTTCTACTCTTACTGAAAGTTTGCTACAATGCTTAAACTACTCTGCTTTTCTTTTTCTCCACCCTCTTGCAGATCTTGAAGCCAGCTGACAAGAACAAGGGCAAATACGGCCAGTTCAGTGGTCTGAATCCTGGTGGACGCCCAGTCACTCCACCACGCAACTCGGCCAAAGCCAAGAAGTAACCTAGTGATGCCTGCACCCCTGGCTATAGGTGTGGGGTCCAGGCTGTCTTGTGTAGCGGTTACACTGTACAGAGGCTGCCCAGCTTCCTAGGGCTCAGCCATGTAATTTTTTTAAAAAAAGTCTGATTAAGGATTCAAAACCAAAAATTCTGCTCCCCTAGGATGGGGATGTCTTTATTTTTGGGGGTATTTTTGATTGACTTTTTTTGCCAGCTTTGTCCTGATGTGTGCCCCCTTTTCCCCCATGGGGGTACTACAACCTTTTGAATAAACATGTAAGATTCTTATCTGGTTGGTTGTGTTTACTCTTTTGGGAAGAACTTCTACGGGGGGCAGGGGAAGGTTGGCTATTTTTGAGACCATTAGTGTAAGGCACAGGAAATATTTAGACTTGGCTAGTGCGGAAACAGGCTCTAAGGACATCACTCTTTCCCAAAAGGCATGAAATGCTAGAGGCAGTAGATCTACTAAACTTAAGATGCATTTTGTATGGCAGAAGGTTATATATTCCAGGGAAGAAATGAGTTCATTAATGGCTTGCGCTTGTAGAGTAATTGTGTTATTGTTGAGATTCAAATTGGATCATGGGATGAGGGAGTGGGGAACCTGCAGCCTTCTAGGCCAGTGATGGCAAACCCGACAGGTGTGTCACAGCTGGCACGCAAAGGCATTTTAACTGAGCCGAGGAAGCGGAGGGGTGCACGTGCAGGCTAGCGATCAGCCGCAGCCCTGCTGGAGCTGCCGGTCCTTAAGACTTGCCTCCCTGAGCCACTGCTGGTGGAGAGCAGAAGACTGCAAGCCACCGCCACCCCTTTCCCAGACAACCTTGGGCTGCCCTCAGTCCGGGGTGAAAATGTGTATGGGGAGGGGAGCGCGTAGGATCGCCAGCATGTCGCTTTCTTTTCAGAGGGGGGAAAAGGCACAGAGGAAGGAGCCGGAGGGGAGCTTTTTTGCAGGAGCAGAGGAGGAAAGGACGGAGCAGTTGTCAGCAGAGGCACGGGCCTGTGCGGCTCTTAGCTTGTGAGCAGCTAGGGCTCTCCCTGGGTTTGCCTTGTCTTGCTGTCCCCAGGAGTGGGGCAGGCGAGCGAGTGGGGGGGGGGCGGCTGGGGTGACTGCACAGGGAGTCAGGGACACAAATAGAGGCGGGAGGCACACGAGGCAAGGCGAACAGCAGAAAACAAAAACAGAACTGCTGTTTCTGGCCTCCCTCCCCCCTCTCTCTCTGTGTGTGTATGTGAGTGAGAGAGAGAGAGTGCCAGCCCCAATCTGAATTCATTATAGAGAAAAATCTTAAGTCCAAGCACCTAAACCTGCTGTCAAAAAGGTAAGCTAGTTGTAACCCAGAAGAGTTGAATTCTATTCTCTCAAGGTCTGCAGGTGTACCCAAACTCTTTACAACTTCATATTTACGTAGCATTAATTAAGCTCATTAATTAATCAAATAAAAAGCAGTGTGTTCCAATATGTAATTTTTTTTCTTTTGTTCTGGCGGCGGTGTGTGTGTGTGACACACCAGCAGATCTGTTACAAATTTTCCACATTTCTGACACACCAAGTCCAAAAGGTTCGCCATCGCTGTTCTAGGCCATTAAGCGCAGCCTTTTGAATAAAATTTTGCAGGACAAATGCCTTTATTTTTAATCTCAAAATGAGACCATATTTAAAAGTACCCCAAAGAACAGCTCACTGGTGCTTCTCACTTTGCCCTGCAGTTGCACCCAGCCCTGGGCTCTTGGCTGTTGCAGTCACAGCAAAGTCATTAGGTAACTTTAGAATTGTTTTCATTTTTTTTCAAGTTAGTACATAGTAGTTGGATTTTTGCACATACTGTATATTTTGAAGTCTATCTAATTGAAGGTTCTTGAATATGGCTGTATCAGATTACAGCTAACTTAATGTGGCCTTCCAACATGAAAAGTTTTCCCATTGCTGGCCCAGAGGGTGAAACTGAGCTTCATTTGGGAGGTGCAGCATTGGGTGATGGTAATGCCTTTATGTGCTCTGTATTATAGTATACTTCATACTCTTATAAAGTATGTACCAACAGTTCTTAAACTGTGGGTCATGACTTGAGCTTTGGTGGGTTCTGAGTCATGCTACTCTCGATGAAGTGGGTCACAGAGGTAAAAAGATTGAGAAGCGCTAATGTTTCTTGGCCTGACTTTCAAGAGCAGAATGGTCTTCCCTTTATCCTGCTTCTACAGGCTACTTTTCTCAAAGAAAAGGTTAACTTGCAGGTTTTGGTTCTGGTCTCTGCTACCTGCCTGCAACCAATGCCAGTGCTAGGTAATTTTTGTTGCTGTAGAGGAACCTGTCTGAGGGCCCTGATATAAGATTCCTTAATCTAGCTAAGAAATGTCAACTTGATGCCTACAATGCTATATTTTAAAAACCAATTTTGATTGGGGATGGGCTAGTTGCAAGACTAGAAATTAGCTTGATATGCCAACCTTCTATATCTTGCCTATGAAAATATTTTAAGACAACTGCTACCCCTTGCCCATCAAGATCTCACAGATGCCACTGCTTGCCTCCCATGTGCCCAAGTAGCTGCCCCCTACCCTATCTTAGCATCTGTCTCCAAGTTTCCTCTTCCATTTATTAAAGGCTGCATAAAGATGCAACTCTTCTCCTTGGGTACCAATTTTAAGTGATGCAGGGGAAGATGCTGCTTTTGAGACTATACAGCAGTCATCTATTTTGCACCACTAGGACTACTGCATTCTAATACAGGATGAGTACCATGAGCTGCTATAGAGACCCCACAGGTCACTATAGAGGCCCTTATTCTTTGAGAGAACCATAAAGAGTTCCAGAAAGCAGTGGCTGACCAACTGTGGTTCAAATGGCCTAGGATTCATTCAAAGGGTTATATAAGCAGCTTTGTGCCAATGCACTGTTTACATCTTGTTTCACAGAGGAGTCTTTCTGATACTACTAGGGTGAAAGCTACCACTGTATTAGCATGTGGTCCTACCAGGGTTACCTAACATCTTCTCCCATTTGTAAACTGTTTAAAGGATCTTTCGTCCCTACCTCCTTAATGTGAATTAGCCTTTTGTTTGCTTAAGACCCGGTTAAATCCCAAGCCACAACATATCAGCGACTAATGCAGTTTGTAGGAATTAGCTCTAATACTGAGCCAAGGCAATCCTATAGGAATTAACTAAAAAGGAAGACAGAACACTAGAAGCTGTATGCACATATAATGGGATAGAAGTAACGGTTTTTCAAGGCCAGATGTTTTTGCCCATGATAGTTTTTTGTGAAGTTTTGAAATACCGGGACTCTACCTGCAACAGAACCTAAAACTATACTTATTGGTACTATGGGCAGGCACAACTGTAGAACCAGACGGAGCAACCTTCTCAAGTGGCTTTAGGGTGCAGAGGTGGGTGTGAGAGAGTCCCTTTTTTGCAGTTTGATACGCAACACAAACAGCCGTCCCGTGCCCTTGCTGAGTCCTTTACTACCTCCTACCCTTTTCAAATACTTTTCTGCTGCTACTTTCCCTTCCTGCTGTAATCCTTTTAGTTCCTATATGGCTTACAACTGATGATTGGGGGTGGGATGGGGCTCAGCTATAAAACAGCTTAATTGCAGAGAAGACATCTCAGCGGTAGTTCATACACAATCAGACATCGACAAATGTTAGACCATTGGTCTAATCACGCCGTAATTTAGTCATAAATCCACCCCAAGGTTTCTTCTGCATATTGCCATCCTTTTTGTGCAAGAGCATAGTTATAGTCAGTGGTTATTTTATTACCTCCACGCAGTCCTGCCTACAGATGACAAATTACTTTTCTCTGCAGTCTGACACAGCAGTAGCAGCTCAGTTCACTTGTTAAAAAGTTTGGGCTGACAAGGAGAGAACTGGTTTGATTGCTTGGGCTACAAGTCCTGGAGAGTGGAGGGCTGGCATCCCTACTCCACCAAAAGCCAGTTCAGCTGAAGCATCTTCGCCCAGCAGTTGCATTAGAGATGTTGCGTGATAATTAGGGACCACTTCAAGATTCCCCTTCACTGTCTTCTGCCAACACCTCTTGGCTGGAACATGGATAGCCCAGGGACTGGTTGAGGACGGAACCAAAGAATAAGGAACGGAACTAGAAAAAAAGAAAATAAAAGTTTTTGGAGCACAGGTCACAAGAGAGCTAGAAACTGACAAAATACTTGTGTCTTTGCAAGTTCTAGTTTTCAGGCCAGGCTCTGGTGAAGTCGTAAGAGAAAAGCTAAGATTAGCTTAATATAAAGAAAAAAGTTTCTATTCTGATGCTTTGTATAGAAGCCATACAGATACAATACTTACAGCGCATCCCAGAGTGGGCTGTGCAACAGTGTTGTGTTGGCACTCCGCCATTAGCGCCGACACAGGAGTGCCTAGCAGCACCCCTGCGCCGGTGCTTCCCTTGCATCAGCCAAAGCCAGCAGGTGCGAGGGATTCTCTGTCCCGTATCAGGAGGGGGATTGGGGGACTTGGGAGGTGGCCGTATGGCCACATCCTAAGCCCGTCAGCGGGGCTGTGCGGTCTCCTCAGATCTGCACCCGCTCTTTAGCAGGCACAGATCTGAGGAGCACATAGGGGAGGCTGGACTCTCCCCTACGGTAAGGGAGCGCCCGCTCCCTTGCCACAGGGAGGCTCCAGCCTCTCCTAAACAGGGTGCTGGCCCGTCAGCCTCACCAGTCCGGCGCTGTTTAGAATTGCGCCCCAAGTTTGATCAGGACCAGAATGTTCTGCAAATCTCCCTGTTCATCATGCATAATTTCTTCAATACCCTTCCAATATTGGTCTAAGGAAAATATTGCCAGGTTTTACTGCAGGCGCATATTAGGAAGTGAAAGGCAATTACCAACATCTGATTGCTGCTGCTTAGATTTTAGGGAGTTGATAATGGCTCTAATTTAGTTGAAATTATGACAAATCCCATTAAAAACAAATGAGCATGTTAGCCGTAACCAACTAAAGTCCCGTTGCTTTTACTAGGAGTTATTCATGAGTAACTGGAGCAAGGTCCCTGATGGATACTCTGCATTACTGCAAGTCTAATAGGTACTTGTTAAAGGTTCAGAGTGTACCTCTCTTGTGCATATGAAATAAATGAATGCAGCTTGCTATTGAAGAGCATGCTGAGATGAGGCAGGAGCATTTCCCATGTGGTGTTTTTGCCACGACTGAATGGTCTAGTCGTGACCGACTGTAGGGGGCGGTGCTCATCTCCATTTCAAAGCCTGTAGAGCCAGCGTTTTGTCTGAGGACAAGCTTCCGTGGTCATGTGGCCAGCATGAGACCACGCTGTAGCGCATGGAACGCCGTTCCCTTCCCACTGAAGTGGTCCCTATTTATCTACTTGCATTTAGGTGCTTTCGAACTGCTAGGTTGGCAGGAGCTGGGACAAGCAATGGGAGCTCACTCCGTCGCGCAGTCTTGAACTCCCAACCTTCTGGTCAGAAAGCCCAGCAGCAGCGGTTTAACCCACTGCGCCACCACGTCCCTATATGTCATGTACATATACTGAAAAATACACTTTCACATTCTGAGTGCATGCTGAATCATGTAATGTGTCTCACGGGGGACTCGCTGCGGCCCCAAGGATCTCTTGACTACACTCCCTGAATAATGCAGTTGTGCTCTGGCACAGAACAGTCTTAGTGCACAAGGCATTCTGTGGACGTCAGCACAAACCTTTTTGTGTGGTGGCGTGCCTGGCACGCTCCCCTCATGATCACTGGCCGAATCACTGGCATCGCAACTGGAATGCCTCGTAGGCCTGAGAGGTCGTTTCTCCCCTTCTGTGCCATCACACGTGGTTTCCATGGCAATCATGTAGGCATCGATGTCATCACAGGTGAAGTCATAGGCATTGGCAATGGGCTCACTTGCACTAGAGTGAGGGGAAATGGGAACAGCCCTGTTAGTGGACACCAGGCTCCCTTGGAAGACGTGACCCCTCAAAAACTGGGAATGGCTCACCTTGAGGCTGTCTAGAATTATTACTGTATAATAAAACTAGCTCTTATTCCAAACCACAAATATTTGATCAACACACACCCTACTGAAGCTAAAAAGTACCAAAACCAAGACTAGCCACAGCAGAAATATACAGTATACAGCCAAGATGATGAGGCGCTCCAAAAGTAACTAAGGCAACAGTGCATAGGTGTTAATAGCTCTGATTAGGACTGGGGCAGATCTGCACAAAAGACAACAGCAATACCTATCACCAACAACACACAGTTAATTCTTTTCACACCAAATATAACCTAAGAAGCAACTCCCACTTAATATGTCTCTGGCCTCCTCCTGCTTGTTTTGCCTCTGTGTGAAATTTTGTAAGGCAGAAACTAGAATCTTGCTTACCATCCAGCTGTCTGAGAACTGTGACTCTCTGGCTCAGACAGTGTGGCCAGGACCAGGTGCGCTTCCAGTACAGGGTCCTCCAAAGTGAAGATAGCTGGCCTGCAGGGAGAGAATTGGAGAGCACAAAACTCTCAGGCACAGGTTGTTGCGGGGAAATCAAAGAAAACTCTGCTAGGATGGAAACGGCATCACACCCACCCACCCTCCATTCTGAAGCCACATAGAAAGGCCACTGGCTGTGCCAATTGCAACAAAATCGAATCCATTCTAAGCCAACGCCCTATTTTTGCACAGTAGCCATTCAGGTGTCTCTGGGAAGCCCCCAAACAGGGCACAAAAGCAACTGGTATTCAGTGACACTCTGCACTGGAAGAGGGAAGATCCATTTAACCATCATGAAACTTCTCTAGTGAAGGCCTACCTGCCAGGGATGTCAAAGTGGATATTAAGGGGAAGATTTGAGGACTCAGCAAAACTCAGAAGACCCTGAAAGAGAAAGATGAAATAGAATGGAAAGAGCAGACACAACCAACCTCAAAATCAGGGGAAGGAATGGTGGAATACACTCACCCGGAATTCCTTGAGACAGAAAGTGACTTGGGTTTCTTGCTTGATGTGGAAGGCTTGGAACTCATCCTCACTCAAACACAGCTCAGTCACCATCATCCGAACAGGCTCTGAAGTTGATAAAGGTCAAAAAATACTTTCCCCTTACAGCTATCCCTCACTTCATTCCACACTCCTACACCCTGCCCCACAAGGATTCACAGCTCTGAAGATAAATGGGAAGCGGAATCACAGTGGAGGACTCACCTGTGTCCTCTTCCAGGTAACTGCGGAAGCTCACCTTCCCACCAGGACTGGCACCCAAGGTCACCTCAGCAAGTGTCAATGGAAAATGCACCACAGCATCTACTAACAGCCTGAATTTGGGGGGTGGGATGGGGTGGAGAGGGAAAGGAGTGAGCAGGGAGGGAGCAGGTTCTCCCAATTCACTGTACTGGACTCTTGGGCTGAGGAGATCTCCCATCAGCATGTACGACTCACTGTCCCAATTATACTATTAAGGCTACAGCAGCCTGCACAAAGCACCTATTGTTTTCTCCCCTTCATCACTTTGTGTGAGTCCATACAGCAGGTTTTCCATCCTTATCATTTAATGCTAAACAGTAGTTAACAGCTTCAGGAAAGAACAACATTCCTTTAAAAAACCCAAAACAAATCTGTATAAAATGTTGTTTCCAAAACCATCCCATTCATGTTTACAATGTGACCACAGATCATCTCTCTCAGGTGACCCCTCATCTGAACATACACTGATCCTGATGTACACAAGTTATGTCATGCCAACTGCATTATAGCTGTGTTTGTTGAGTGAAACAGCAAAGAAATCTTCAGCATGTCTGGACTACAGGGTCAAATATGCACTGGAGGCACATGCAATCTCCTTCCAAGTGGTACATGTTCAGTAGTCTATCCTAGCCACAAAAGCCCATCTATCCCTCTATCTGTACAGTAAACCCTCCCAAGTACATTGTGGTCCTACCTGGGAGGGGCACGCAGCGAATGGGCACACTGTCCAGTGTCAAAGACAGCCTGTAGCGATTCACACTCCTGGAATGACAAGTCATGGGTCTTGACAACACCTGCAAAAAGCAGACAAAGACTCTGTGGGAAGTAACCCAGGGTGTAACTCATCTCCCAGAAGATCCCCACCATCAACGGACACATGGCCTTCCTTCGAGATGTGAAAAGCCAGGATAGGGAGGGACAAGAGAGAATGCTCCCCTCCACCATTCTAAAACCTTTTAAAAAAAACCTGGGGAAAATGTAAAAATCTCTCTTATGCGACTTCTCTCTAAAAAATGAGTAAAATATTTTCAAAAGCAGTGTTTAAAATAATATTGTCACAGTCAATTCATGTTTCTGTAAATCTATGATTAGAGGTTTTCAAAGGTAACTGTGTTGCTGTTTATAGTATTGCTATCATTCATTTGAAATTACCAAACAAGCCATATTCTTAGGGCTTGATGTTGGAAACATATTTTCAGAGATTTTGGAACCCAGAACATTTGCAGGCTTTGTGGCCCAGCCTGGGAGTCTGACAAGCACATTGTTCCTGCAACGAAGCAGAAGTAAGGCCTCCTCTTACTTCTTCCATCTTCTCCATCGAGTGAAATAAGCTGAAGGATATTGAAACTACATACACAGAGAAGTAAAGTAACATATGAAACCAGAAGTGGGTTGCAACAGAGATTTTTAGAGATTTTGATGCTTAGGGTGCCCTGCAGAGGCATCTGTGGGACTCCTATACACCCCCCCCCCAAGACAAGCGCTTCCACTAGTAAACAAAAAATAGTCCCTTTTGTCCCCGGCAACAGTGCGATCCTGGCAATCGTGTGGCTGCCTTCCCCCCTCCCCCACAAAGTCTTACAGAGATTCCCAAACTCCCAGAGAGTTTGGGAACCACTGCCTTATTGTTCAGCAAGCTACAGGACTCCTGCAATTGGTTCTCCATGGCTCTCTCCCTGTTTTCTAAAGAAACTACTTTCTCCAAATGCATTTGGAACTTCATGGGCTCCACTTTTCTTAAGCAGCACCCAAACACTCCTGCAAACGCTCACAATTGCTCAGATTTCCTAGCGCCAAAACTGCATTTGTATCCATACATCACCACCCAACTTTCCAACCAGCGTTATATCCTCCACATTCAGGCAGGATTTCTGCTCCCCACTGCTCACCATATTTGCAGTGTAGCTGCACACGGAGCCGGCTGGCACGCGAACTTAGTGAGATACGACATCTTTCCACAGTCTTCTCAAGTGAGGGGAGTGAGCGAAACACAGCCAGGAAAGACTGGAGGGCCAGAGAAAAATGCAACCATTACCACATGCACATATGTATGTGCATATTTTTACCCTCCTCCTCAAAACAAGGAAACTCTTGGGGTCAGTAACACCCACTCCAGTCTCAGAGAACTGAGCTGACGCGCCCCCAATTCTGTTTCACACAGCTCAAGTCTCTTACTAGCACTTCTACTCGGAATCAAAGCAATTTTTAACGAAAGGCTGCATAAAGGCTGCTTCCTTGCAGCCTGGCTGAATAATGATGGGGATGGAACAAGCTACTGCAAGCTACTGGCAGAACTTGGCGTATCCTCACTCCCTTAAGCCAAAGACTCTATTTGGTAATCAAGAGATTTTGTAAGCAGATGCGATTCTTGCTAACTAATTCTAATTTATGGATAGCTCTCTCCCCAACCTCCAAACAGCCCCTGCTTTGCCTAGCTATGCTTTCACTAAATCATAGGAGTCCCACTGAATCAAACTCTCCACCTAATGCAGCTTGTTGGCTCTAATTGGGCCATGCACATTTCTCCGGAAAGCCTCACAAGCAGGGTGATTCCCTGGGTTTTGTTACATAATCATATCAACTCCAACTTCCCCCAAATCCTTCCGTGCTGAAGTACATGCACACTTTAATCCACAAATAATTGTTCTAAAGCTAGCAGAATTAGAAAAGTGGCAGAACAACTCCCCCCATCCCGAATGGGCACCTCACCTTCATGAGCACTTTACATCGAAGCACACCCTCATCAGAATTGGAGCCCGATTCCCTGGGCAGGTAGTGTTGGAAAAACAGGGGGGCAAACAGAAAGCAGGCATAGGCTGAGCGAGATGCATTTACTGCACGCAAAGACAGCTGGGAAAGCAAGGATGGAAAGTGTCACTAATTCCATCATCACAGCCATGGATAATTCTCAGTTTCCTTTCAAACCTCTGGCCCCAAGTAGTTCAAATGCTGCTTGTAAAGACAAAACATCAATGACCCAAATGCAGAATGTGCTGATGTAACCAAACAACTTCCTGTCAACGCTGACACACATTGAAAACTGAGACACACACAACTGTTTGGAATAGACATATGCTACCCCTAGTCCCATCCACACAGAGATCACAGTGCCAGGACTGTGTCAATACTTATTTTTATTTTATAAACTCTGAGAGTCATACCCAGTCTATAACTTTATATAGCACCTTTGCTTTGGCACAGTACATGGATATTATCTTCTATAGATTTTGTAATAAGTTATATTACAATGCCTGGTACAAATATATCCTGGTCTGTTTTGCAAAATAACAGAACTCCTTGCCCCAATCAGCAGTCTCCACCACTGCCCACAATCCTTAAAACACAATCCAAAGAAGTGTTAATAAATTATTCTGTGAGACATTCGCTTCCAACCACTCACAGCACGCCTTGTTCAAAATGCTTTCTCTTCCCTCCAACATCTATCTTGCCTTACCCCTTCCTGCTGGGGTTCAATGTAGACTTCATCTCCAACACGGGAGAGAGAGTGCACTGCTTTTCCCAGGGCTATGTGAGGGACAGAAAAAGGTTGAGCGGGTATGGGTATTTCGTTTATTTAAAATACTCCTCCCCCATCTATCCCCTTACGATCAAGGGAGCAATCCTAATCAACTTTCCAGTACTGACATAGATGTGCCAGTGGGGCATGTGCTGCATCCTGCAGTTGGGCAGTCAAGGAGCCCTCTTCAAGGTAAAGGAACGCTTGTTCCCTTACCTGGAAGCTGCATTGCCCGCAGGGCCGGCTTTAGTAGCAGCGAGGCCCAATGTGGGGCATTCCCGCTGGGGCCCCGCTCACCAAGAAAAGCACTTGTGGTGCCGCACGCAGCACCTGGAAATAGTTGGTGTTAACATGATTATATCACTACCAACTGCTTCCAGGAGGCCCATTTTGGGCCAGTCAGGGGCAGGTGGGAGGGCCCAAAGTAAAACTGCTGATCGCCCCACTGACTTACAGTTCACAGAGATCCTTGCTGCTGCTGCTGTAGGCAATAAGCTCGCTGTGCTGGTGTGGAGGCCCCCAAAGTGCAGGGCCCAATGCAACGACATTGGTCAGACTGGCTTAAGGTTGGCCTGATTGCCCTTGCCCCAGGTTGGGTAAGGTTAGAAAGTTGGTTAGGACTGCACCCCAAGTTGCCCAAGGCAGCTTCCAACTTATTTTAAAATATAAATACAATAAAAACATATTCAAGAAAAAGCTCAAATAGCAGAAGCTGCATCTAATCCAATAACAAATCAAAGAATAATAAAGGAGGCTAAAATAAAACAGCAAGGCAAAACAAAAATATTTTGGACCCTTTCTGAATGTCAACTCTTAAGTATGCATAAGTAAATTCCAGCATCTGATGTTGCATCAGCAACTTGTCCCAGCTGTGACCACCCTCCACAGCCTCCTCCTATAACCACTTTAGTTTTGTAGCATTTTTCAGCAGTGAAGGAATAGGGCTAAATCCTGAAACATTCTTTTTTCCCCAATTGTGTTCTAACATTCAAATACCCCAATACTCCATTTTTCTCCTTCAAGTCAGAAAAATTCTTTTGTAAGAAAGGAAGGTCCTTCCAGAACCCTTCTTCTATATCTGTATATATAATGCAAGGCTCTAAAAATACCAGAAACCTGATCCTAAAGATTGGATACAGGCTTCCTATGAATTTGAATTTTTTTTTCTCCCCTGGTCATATGGTGTCACAGCCTTTCTTCTTTCAAATTAACACACTATTACAAGCAAAAGCAGCCCCTAATGTGGAAAGAAATGCAACAAATGCACTTTGTGGAGAAAAAGCAGAAAGGTGAGGTTACTTGAAGTAATAAAATGTCTGAACCTTCAATTTAAAACTGTCATTGTTCAATGGAAGCAATTAGGAAAACCATCACGTACCTACCAGTTGAGTGGAGGTTTTCTCAAATAAATAGTAATAAAACATTGAGAAATGTGACGTTTTCAGAGAAAAAAAGATTTTCTGTGCGGTCTTAACTATTCTGCAACTGCTATTTGCTAATATTGGCCATCAGGCCGCTAGAAGAGGAAGCCCCAGTTTCTCGACTCCATTAAGCCAAGCAGACCCCTTCCTGGCTAGAGACCAGGTGAATGCCCCATATCCAAGCAGCTTTTCATGCCCCACCTTTCACATTGCCCCCAGTAATGATGCACTTCATGTCAAGGGAGAGAAGCCAGCTAGTTCCCTCCTACCAGAGGCCAGATGGGGGAACAAGATGCCTGCAATGTTACTCTTCACCTAGTTCCCTCTGGTCAACTCAGTTGTATGATGGAAAAACCTTCCAGGACTCCAGAACCAAAACTGAAAAATAAATAAAGATGCATATCCATCAAAATTTTTGTTTCAACCAACCATTTAGGCCCCTTATATAAACTACAGACAAGCTCTGGTGTTGCATTCATCAAAAGAACAGGTGCTTTGAAATCAGGAGTAGCCCAATGGAGTAGTAATCTAGCTAAATGAATGTTTAGAATTTATTCCATGCCTTTCTCCACAGACAATTCCTGACCTAACAGCAATAAGTAGAACAAAGAGCTGTTATTTTCTGATGTATAATAAAATCCCTGATAGATTATCCAAATATGTATTTCTCAAACTAATGGCCAAAATAGACATGACATAGGAGATCTGCAAATCATATGCTTGGTTGTCATACTAATATGATTTCAACAGGGGTACATGACTACAGTTGGTTTTGATCATCATACATAAGCTTATATTCCAAGCCACCTGTTTATACTGCCTGTTTTTTTTTTAATCTTTCAGTCTTCTTATTGATTCAGTCTGAACAGGTGGAGACATTCTAAATGAGTGTCTTTTAAGAGTATATAGCTTTGTTTACTTTTGATGTTCTGATGCAGAAGATTCTGTGTACAGAAAAGGTAACAAAGGGTAGATTTGGAAGCCCCTTATACAGCAATTGGTGAAACATCTTTGGGCTGGGCAACTGAAAAGAGCAATTGGGATTCCTTAGGTAGCCAGATTTGGCTCCAGGTGCTACTCCCTATCTGTTCCTATATGAATGGGAGGGGGGGGGAAAGAGGCAGAGAGCCCTTCTTGGGGAGCAAACCTCTCCTTGCCACACAGTGCAGGGCAAAACAGGAGCCTCATTAAGGCCAAGGGTTGGCACCTTGGATTTCATGCATTTGACGATGGGAGCTGACTTCCACGAAAGCTTACTCTGAAATAAATGGGTTTTTAAGGACCTTAAAGTTACCAGATACAACCTTGTATCTGGTAGGGTTACCAGATACAAACTGGGACAGAGTGCCTATACCTTTAACCACTGTATAGAAGGAGGAATTTGGGTAGGTGCAGCTGATCATGGATGGGTTTCAAAAGTTGCACCTGCAAAAATTATCTTCTATATAATGGTTAAAGGCATAGGCACAGTGTCCCAGTTACTTATACCACTCTTTGTTTTTCCTGCAGCAGACTAACAGTACAATCCTATGCCCATTTTCTAAGAAGTAAGTACCACTGTGTTCAATGGGGCTTACTCCCAGGAAAGTGTGCATGGGATTGCAGCCTAAGACAGCAACCCCAGAACCGATTCTTCCAGGACCACGAAATGCCATTCAGGGTGGAACTCTGTATCCTGGCCCAAGGTCCTTAAGGGGACCAACATCTCCATCCCAATCCCAAGAAGAAAGACCGTGCCGCTTTGGGAAATGCTGGCAGAAGGTGGCGACTGGCATCCCTTCCACCCAGTGGTACCTGAAACCTGCCACACAAACCCACTTCGCCTACCTCGCTCCAAAGTCAAACAAGTGCGCCAAACTACTTTTCTGGCGGTATCCGCCTCCTCCCCATTCTGCTTTCTCATTGGACAACGCGCCAGGCATGTTCCGAGAACGAAGGCGGGAGAACGAGGCAAAGAGCGCGACTCCCGTCCACGGCATCTAATAAGGACCTTGGTTCGCCCCAAGAAGGTTAGATAACAGGAGAGGACATGCCTTAAGAATTAAAAGGAGCCAAATGAAGCCAGGGGGCGGGCTTAGCAGCCATGTTAGTTGACTCAAAACAATCCTTATTCCAAGCATTTCAGATTGCTTTGCTCGTACTGTTTAGGACTGAATAGTTTACTCCTGAAATAAAAACTTACGAAAATAAAAACGTGTGATCGTGTAGAAACATTATTGGTAACCTTATTATGATTTAATATGCAATTACAAGGTTAAATTCCTCATAATTATATTACTGAACATACCGGACGAAATGCTACTTGCTGTCTATTTAAACTTGGATTGCACTGTTTTGACAGACTTATTTTTTGAAATCTACACAACCAAAAATAAAGTGTGAATGGGAAGGAAAGAAAAAAAGGGGGAGGGTGGGCAAAAATTAGATACATATATAGGAAAATTACATTAAAATCTCTTCATAACACAAGTAGTTGTCAATATGAGAGTAATTCTTTTTTACTTCTAGACTATTAAGAGTATTTTTTTAAATTTCTACACTCACCCCCAAAAAACACAAAGTCTGTTAATGTTCAGAATTTTGAAAATATTACAGTAGAAAATGTAAGGTGGGAAAAAATGTGTAAACGGGAAGGGGGGAAAAAAGGAGGGGGGGAAATATTTTTTTTTCCTTCTAGACCATTAACAGTGGGTGTCAGAAAATGGTGAATAAGACTGCTAGGAACAACAAGAAATTACATAGCTTCAAAAATAATGCACTCACTGAACGGTAGTTTTATTGAACCGATGTAATGTGAATACATGAATCTTTCCGTGGAAATTAAATCCCATTTTTTGTACAGCGATTCGCACACCCGTATGCAGAACACGCAGGCATGATTAAAAAGGTTGATATTAATTTTTACACACGTGCAGGGAGACTTTTATTCGTGAATTCGCGGCAATCCTCCTCCTTGGCGGGAAAGATCTGAGTCAGCCATATTTGTTGATCCATGGCTTCAATAAAATGACGTCACGTCGTCTCCTGTTATCTAACCTTCTTGGTTCGCGGCCTATAACTCCATGGCCTATACGGAAGCCTAGAGGAATCTTTGTACAGCCCCGCCCATGTCGCTCGTTCCGCCATGGAGGTATTATATTTCGCGCGTTCCGCCCGTTCCCCCCTCCGCAGCCCTTAGCGGTGTGGGTGGGCGAGAAAGCGCCTGCGCGGTTTCTGGACCGACAGCTGGGAAGGGGCGCCGGTGCCAAGAAGGCATTTCGCTGTTTCCGTGGACAGCTGTTGTTCTTCCGTTGCGCGGAATCCAGCAATCCGTCCTTCTCAGCAGGGCTTCCACTTTGACCTGAGAGAGGCCTGAGTGGAAGCCCACTGCCTTCCCCCTAGTAGCTTTCCTCACTTTCCTTAGCGCTGCCAGGGCAATCGCAACTGCTGTACTGAGGCGGCGCTTCAGTTCGTAGTTAGGCAGTAATGTTTCTCTATGCTTATTAAGCCTTTTAAAAGCGGTCTTCGGGGTAGTGTATTTAATCGTATAAGGAAGCACTGTCGTTCGAATTTGGTAACGGGCTATGCCATGACTTTCACTGCAGAATGGCGTGAAAATAAATGATCTGTTCAACATCCTTTATATCAGTGTGTTAGAACAACAAAATATTTCTGAAGCATTTCCAGAATGCAGCTTCAGAAAGGGTAGTGGGTCTGCACCCTTCACACATCTGTAGAAGTAATTTCTACTGAAGTCTCAGAAAATACATGTAAGATTGTGATTAATATCATGCCAGCAGCTAGAATGGGCAACATCAGAAAAAAAGGGGGGGCACTTGGCCTGGCTTTTTACCTTATAACAGCTTGCTCTGCAGACGTCAGCAAGTGAAGCTTCACAGTGTAGCAACATGCCTACGCAAACTATCTGCTAATCTAGTTTCCATCAAAGACACAGCTATAGGGGCAGACGTTCAAATGCTGACAGTGCAAAAAATGTGGGACCTTTGCAGCAATGAAATGTCATCTAGAATGGGCATTAAGAATCCTTGTTGTATATCTAGGTCTAATGTTGCCCTAAGAGTCCAAGGGTATGATTTTATTGTAAATTGGAACCAACGTGTGTGTGTTTTCTTTATGTGGCATCACTAATTGGAGACATGATACAATTTGACTTTTCTGTGTTCTGAATTGTTTTGTGAGTTTGACTATGTGCAGTGCAGGGCCTGCATGCTAAAGATGTAAATTTGATGCAGAGGTTGCCTGTTCTTTGTTAGTTGTACTGTAATTAACATGAGCTATGAAACATGGGGGAAAAATCTTCCTAAAACATTAACATTTTAACTTTAAACAAATGAAAGAGCAGGACTTTGGGTCTTTGCTGAAAATTGCCCGCTTTCTACCCCTTTCTTTACCCCCCGGAAATGTGAAGTGGCACCCCTGAGGCTCTTATGTAAAAATCCATAAAAACCAAATAAGTTTCCTCTCTGGAAAGAAAATCTCTTGCCAGTATTTGTTGTTGTTCAGTCGCTAAGTCGTGTCCGACTCTTCGCGACCCCTTGGACCACAGCACGCCAGGCCTCCCTGTCCTCCACTAGCTTCCTGAGTTCGCCCAGACATTAAAGAAAAAAATCAGAAGAGGGTAATATTTGCCTGCTTTATGTGAGCACCTGGGGTTAAACTTGGCACCTGGATTGCTACAAAACAGAATTGAAAGGTAAACTTATGATCTCATCACATCCATGCACAATTTAATCAACTCCAGGATATACATTAGCAAAAATAAAACCTTCAATAAAACCAGTTGCAAAATTCTCATCTCCAACTGTGTTCAACCTGTACATTAGTGGTCTATGAAGGCTAAGAATATCTCTAAATCACTTGGAACTTAATTGCCTGGTAATGCTAAGAGTAGGTAGTCCCATCCACAACCCAGGCAAGTCAAATTACTTGGATTTAACCCAACTGAGTCCCAGTTACACAATGGGATTAAATTGGCTTAAGAAATCCAAGTGTTTTGTCTTAAATGTATTATGGATCAGGCTGTTAAATTGAGTTGGCCACAATCCAGAGAACCATGTGAACAGCTCCAGCTGCCCAGTGGGGTTTTAGTCTCGTGTTTCACCAGCAGCAGCCCCCAATGTTGCATAGCAAACAATTTTTGAAACTCAAGGGAGTTTTAAAAAGAAGTTTGTGATACAGAACAAGGATTCTTTCTAAAAACAACAATCCTGGTGGGTGGGCCCAAAAGTTATTCTCTGAGGGCTAAAACAGAAATGACCCAGGACATCTATGATCAGAAATCCTGACTTCAAGAAACAAACCAAAGAACTCATAAAATCAGCCATGGAGGAGAAAGTGGATCTGGGCAATGGCGTTGGGGGAGAGGGTATCTAACTCTCCTCTGCATTGTTTCCCATTGGAATTTGCCACCCCCACTAACCAGTTATTAGGTGTGTTGTGGGAAATAGCATATAGCTGCTTAACAGATACAAGATTTACAGGAAAGTGACCTTCAGTGGAGGAGCACCATACTGGTAAAATCCTTGTGTTTATTTAACCAAGTACTGCTATACACTAAAATGTCTCTTTGTATTTTTCATCCTCTTTTAGGTTGGTTTATGTTACTTAGGAGATACCAATACTATATCTTAAAGTCAGTTTGATGATGAATGTTAAAAGTGGTTTTATCATTTTGTATTGCTTGTCTGTCCATACTCAAGTCTACCTTTTGGTCAAATGTGTTGTATGTGTAAATGCTTTAAGGTAGTCAGGATCTCACTGAGATTTGACTTTACAAGGCTGCAAACCTGACTCTATTGTGGTCCAGCGGTTCTGAGCAATTTATCTTCAGTCAGAAGAATTAATTATCTGTAAGGAAAGTATTGTGCACTCACTGTCTTGGTATGTTCCTGCTAAGGGGTTGTAAGTAAGGTAATAAATACTGAACATTGTTCCTCACATGTGAAGGATGGAAACAATCATATCCAGGCAAATGGCTGCTATTCGGGGAGGGGGAAATATTCAGATGTAAATAATCCTTTCTAACTTAATAGTTAGAAAGAGTTTTTCTTTTATACTGCAGTCCATCCCAAATTATATATTCTTATTCTGCTCCTGAAAAGAGAGAGAATGTTTCTGAACTACACATAAGGGTATATGTGATACAGTGTGTCTGCAATTTGGGATCTAAACAAGATTCTGGGCTTCACAGATATTTTTCATAGGCTTTTTGCTGCTTCAAGCAACATTGTTTTCTATTGTTGAGTTCCAGAAATTATCATTATTAAAAATATTATTTAAGGCATAATTGGTATACCTACACCGCTGTTCAAACCTTGTTCTCCAAAAAACCCTGAAAAATTTCCATAAAAAGGTGAGCCATTTTGAGCCCTATAGAAGAGCCTATTGCTTTATTTTCCTTTTGTCAGTATGACTGGGTCTAAGGCCTCATTCAGTTTTGCCAAAGACCTTTGACAAACCTCTGCATGGCTCTGCTCCCATGCCCCTTTCTGTTCACTGTTCACTTTCTGTTCCAGCCATCCACTCCCTGATAACCTTTGGTTAGCACAGTGGTTCCCAAACTGTGGGTCGGGACCCACCAGTGGGTTGCAAGCCAATTTCAGTTGGGTCGCAAAGAACCTAGGGCAGCCATATTGAAAATATCAGAAGATGGGATGCTGGAAAGGGAGAGAAGTGTGTGGTTGTTTTGCTTGTGTCAAGGTTGTAAATAAGCTTTTTTCTTTCTGATTCATTTTGCTTTTGGAGAATGATGGGTAGTGCAATCCAACGCGACGTCATAGCATCGACACGACGGCCTTAGTGCCGATGCAGGGGTGCGAATCAGCATCGGCACTCGAGCAATGGGACCAGTGCAGCAGGCAGCCCCAGCCCCGAAGCCGATCGGTGTGAGGGAGGAGCCATTGCTGGACGGGAAAGGAAACGGGTGGGGGAAGGCGGTTCTGGGAGGGACATGGGCGGGATGTGGGAGGGGCATGGGCGGGGCATGGGGGGCTGGCAGGCGCGCTGACCCAGTAGGGAGGATCAGATATGGCCTTGGATTCGGCCATAATTCGATTTGGGCCACCTGTTTAGCAGGCGCAGAGCTGAGGAGCACGTCAGGAAGACTGGAGCCTCCCCATGGCAAGGGCACATTCGCACCCTTACCAGAGGGGAGGCTCCAGCCTCTCCAACGTAGTGTCGGATATGGCGCTGGCCGGCCGGCCTTGCCATTTGGCGCTGCGTTGGATGGCACTCTGAGAAATGACCCAACTTATTCCTGCATTCTCAGGAAAGCAGCAGGCTCTGGCATCACAATGATGGCACTTCTGGCCATGATATCACTTCTGGAGTGCCCTGGACAGATCATCATTCTTAAAAGTGGGTCCCAGTGATAAAATGTTTGAGAACCATTGGGTTAGCAGATTTGCTGATACTGCTAGTTTTTGTTACTTTCCTTCTTTGGCCAGTAGGGGGCCCTTTGCTTTGAAGCTAGGTGCTTTCTATTAGTGTAGGATCTCCTAGGATAGAAGGGAGAAGCCAAGAGAGTTGGAGAAATGAGGGCAGGGGAACAGTGGGGAAAAAAATCTCTTCTCCAGCTTCCTGCTATCTAAAGAATAGTGCAGTTGAGTCATATATATGCACTGCTGGAAATAACTAGACAGAAGTAACCAAGTGGGAAGGTTTCTCTTCACATGCATTTTATTTATTTGTTTGAAGTATTTATGTCCTGCTTCTGACAGGTAACCCAAAGGGGCTGTTAGCCAAATATTTGTAGCTTATTTATTTAAAGTATTTTTATACCACCTTTCTCAAGATTTTTTGACGCAAGGAAGTTTATATTGGCAGGGATTTTTACAACTGTTCTATATACAAGTCACAGAACCCACCATTCCTCCAGATGTTTCCCTTCGAATGTGTGGTCATCATCCTGGCTGCATCCTTACACCTTCCAAGCTTTCCCAGGCAGCCGCACATCCCACCTTGACTGATTCTCAAAATTGTCTCCTGTCAGCTGACGCATCCACATTCCACATATTCCTCTGTAAGCTCCGTCAGAGACTTCCAGTCTCCCATCCAAGGCCAATCCTGCTTAGCATCTTCAGGCAGGGGAAACAGCTTAACCTCCAGACCACGCCTCCTGCCTGTGACAGGAAGTTATATAAGGATATGTAGCAGTTGGTGGCAATATGTTCTGCCTGCCTTTCTAAAGAATTTTTTAAAAAATCTCTCCCTCCTGTCCCTGTCATGCAGCATTTGGCACAGCAAAGGCATGTGTGGACCCCGTGAGTTAGTGTAGCAAACAAGATAATCAGTGACTGTCACCAATAATTGCGTCTTGGTAAACACAAGGAAAGAGGCAGAACCTTCACAGGTTTATCAAACAACCCACCTAGAACGAGTCCTACAAAGACTCCTGAGCAGTAGTGCTATCCAGCCGGTACGCTGGGCGGGACTTACGTTGGATCGGCAGTCCGCCCATTGCGTCACGCCGCGTTCCGCCGCTTTCCTGCCCGCCGGGAAAGTGATCAAATGTAAGTCCCGCCCAGCGCATTGGCTGGATAGCACTACTGCTCCTGAGTCTAAACCATGATGGGGCACTCCTAGTCAGACCACTCTTTCATCCCAGCTGCCGTTCAGTATCTACTCCTACAACCAATTCAAGCTTTATGCAATTCATCAGTGAGGGCCAATTGGACTGGTGGAGCTGCAGCTTAAGGGTTCTCTTGCTTGTTTTCAAATCTGCAGATGCCGACTCTCCCCCCCCCCCCGGGCCCATCTGGACCCCCCAGAAAGGACGTGTGCTTTGGTCGGGTCCAGAGGCCTGCAGAATTCTTGCAGCCATCCTGTGATGTAAATGTATTGCTTCTTTTTTCAGTTACTAGGGACAGGAATAGCAAAGGGTTGTTGACACATCATTCAAGGAGGTAGGAATTGCCTTTTGTTCACAGAAACATCAGCAATATGAAGGACAGTCTCCTTTAGCAGGTCAAGCTACAACCACTGTTGGAAGTGGATCCACCTCTTCTGTCTAAAGAAGGGTAAAGAATCTGAGGAGTGAAAAAGTACTTGTCCATTTTTATTGCTCAAGATCCAAAGAACACCAAAACCCTGGGAAAAGAGATATCTTAAACTACAGATCTACAAAGTGGGAAGTTAGTTTTCCTAGCCTAATCATGGTGAAGCTCTATCAGGAGAGGTGACTGTTGTCTTTTCAACATATAATGGCATATGTTCAAACTTGCACTTGTTTCTTAGTATTCGGATGACAGCTTTGTGCTGTGAAAACATATGATAAAAAAGAGGTAAAGCATCTTTTAATGACATGGTTGATAAAAAAATGTTTTTCCCAGAAATAATTATAAAACATTTTGTATAATGAAAAGGTGCTTCAGGGTTAATAAATCAACCCTAAACCACCTTTTCATTATACAAAATGCTTTATAATTCTTTTATTTCCCTTACAGCTGTCATTCTGATGAGTGATGGAGCCAGTTTTCACAATCAAGAAATGATGGTTAATTTGGATTGGGAATATGATCCCAAACCTCCCAAGATGGTCACTCTCACCCTATCTAATTCCCCTGATTGCATGCTATTGACATCTAGTTTTTTTTTTAAACCATGGTACTTTGTGTGGAGCTGGGAACTATGGTTGAACCGTGGTTTCACATCCTGGTTTGTGAATTGTTCCACAATTCCCAGCCTTGTGCTAGTCATGTATCTGCATATTTAAACAAAGAAAGATATACAGTATTCAATGTCAGAGCATAGGCAGGGGAGGAAGGAGCGTGTGGTCTTGACAGGCTTCAGGCCACGTTCCCAATTCAAATTAACTACAGTTTGTTGGTCATGTGAAGCATCCCAGAATGCTTGCTCAGGGCCATCAACTGGCTTTGTAGCCAAGTAAGGATATGGATGATAATGGCTAATTTGCTAGCCATTATATCATTGTGCTCCTTCTACTAATGTGACACAAGCACATGAGGTAAAATATCTGCTAGAAATTACTGAAGTACGTTATCAGGGTGAATTTGGGCAGAACTAGTATACTTGATTTCCGCAATACTCACACTGTATTTCTGCAATTGTATATGGTACCCATAGAAATAAGGGGCAACTATTGTCTTTTAATTAAAAAAGTGTGGGAGAAATTTGACAATACAGTATTTTTATTGCTGGATCACCATCTCAGCTCTTATTCAAGGTGCAGCTGCCAATGAAGTCTGTTTGAGGTTGCTTAACTTTCCATTACAAGTCTGTTTCCAGTTGCATATATTTTTGTCCAACTGTAGCACAAAAGCTTTGCAATCACCAGGGTTTCCGTCAAGCTGAAGGTTTCTTTAAAAAAAAAAAAGAAGAAGTTTCAATTATTATAGTTTGGGAGAATGAGAAGGAACGGCCTGAGGCATGAAATGCACATTTTGTATTAACAACAAAAACAAAGGAACCCAGTTCTTCCAACGCTTTCATTGAGAAATTCCAGCATCTTTGTGCTTTGGAGCCAGAACTTGAAATTTGGCAGCTGATGGGTTGCACATTGGTGTTAGGCAGAAGCCTTGCTTTTGTCGGCCTCTGGAAAATCTGCCCACATTTGGCCAGATTGGAAGCCTCCAAAACATTGCAGCTTATGCATGCTTAGCAGAGACTTTTAAGAACTTGGCAAGCAAAGTTGCCAAGTTGTCTGCACCGAGAGTGCGCCAGCAATCAGATGCAAAGTCTGAGGGGAATCTACAGAACTGCATTTCCTGGCCACCAGATGGTGCTCAGACGCTGACAAGCTGAATAGAAACATTTGCTGATTGCAGGACTCCCCCTGCTGGCAGCAGGAGTTGAGCTAGAAAGCAGCGAAGAACAGGGAGAAGACAGCAGTGGCAGAGCTTTATTTTAAAGTTCATGTTGCATTCGTTGTCTAATACTGGAAAGCTGTCTTCGATCAGCATAACGCCAGTCTCTACTCTGTATCTCTTTGTAGTCAGCTTCACTGCTGTTGTGTGGTTAAAACGCTATATTCCAAGTTTGCGTCTCACCATGGCCATCTCTCATCCTCTCTCCCTGTCAGCCACCCACCTGCAGTAAATGATCTACCTTACAGGACAGTTGTAAGGACTGCCTTAAACATTTGGAATGACCTCTGTTTGTGCTAAGTACTGTATTGTTAAATGGCCAGATGACTGAGAAACTGTCTTAGCAACTTGTATGATGTTAGGTCACGCCTGAGATTTAAGTGACCAGTACCTAAACAAAACTATGGGTGGACAAAACGATTGCAGTTTGGTCTGCAAAGTCTTTCTGTTAATCAGGCTATGGTCCCAGTTTGGGCACACTAATGGTGCAATGATTTAAAGCTGTTGCATTGTACCTATAATACTTTCATGGGCCTGCTGCTGCTGCCACTCAAAGGGTGCAACTGCAGATATTCCTCAGAGGCAAGAGTTCTAGAACACTGGTTACCCATTGTTCATGTATTTAACAACTGAAGATTGTGGTGGATTGTCTCTACTCATTATACATAGGAACCAGATTAAAATCTGAATTATCTTCAAGACAGGCATAAGTAAGAGAAATTGTATTATTAAAGGCATTTTCTTATCATTTCTTCTTCCACAGGTGCAAGTCAGTAAGATACCAACATACACTTCTTTCATGTTGTCATGTAAGGCATGGATGAGTCACTACAAACGATGAACTGGGGCGGCAGGAATAAACTCATCTTCAGTGTTGGATTTATTATGCTCATAGGATCAAAGAGGAAGGAGCAGAAGAGTGAAGAACCACCAAGAGACGATGGTTAGGAATTGATCAAAAAAATTATGAAAGTACCAAAAAACATTCTTCCAGAATGTGCAAGAAAGCACTCAATTCCCAATATTTGATTAAACCTCTGAAAAACCAAAGAAGTGCCTATATATGTAGACATTGCACAGAGTTAATTTATATGACTAATTTGGCATTTCTGTAGGCTGAGTAAATCCACACGGCGTTCAACATATGGTTTAGTGGTCATAAAATCAAACAAACAAAAAAACGGGACTGGAGTTGCTGGAAAGTATACTCATAACGCTTTGGTCAGACCTACAATTTTCTCTCCATGACTGAACTCAGAGTAATTCAGTTCTGGCTGTTTCCTGCGAAAGCCAGCTGTTTACAATGCTGACTGCCTTGTGCCCATGTTGTCGCCAAGAAACCTGCCCTTCTGCCGTCAGCTGATCTGCAAGTTTACACTGCTGCAAAGGCTAGTTAGGACTGAACCCTAACAGCGCAGTGCAATTTTGGCAGATTTACTGAGAAGTCAGTCCTCCTATGTTCAGTGGACTTACTCCTTAGTGTTGTTGTTCAGTCGCTAAGTCGTGTCCGACTCTTTGTGACCCCATGGACGTCGTAAGTGTGTGTAAATCAGTGCTGGATCTAGAAACACTTATATCTACCTTGTCTGGTGTTAAGGGGGAGGAAACACAAACTATGCCAACTCCTGTGTGTACCTAACCTTTCATTAGGTAATTCCACCCTCATATTTTTCACAGGAGCCCTGCCACAGTCACTGTCCTCCGCATGAATGTTGCACTCTGAATGTATTTGGTTTGTTGCAGTAACAGCGGCTATCATCGAAAAGAGTTTTTGCTTCATTTGCTGGCCGAAGCAGAAGGTTTATGGCGAATGAATGCAGAAAAAGCAAGAAAAATGGCACAGTGCGCATCACTGAAAAACTCCTTGGAGCTCTGCATTTTGCCCTTGCATTTGTGATTGTAATTAGTATGCCATACCACCTAGCTACATTTATAACCACATGACTAGGAAGACTTGCGCCAAAACATGTGACTATCTGTAGCTCTCTCAAACTGAGCCACACCTTTGGCCCATCCTGCTCAGTATTGTTTCCTCTGACCAAGAGTGACCCCTCCTGGATTTCAGACGGGTCTTTCCCAGCTGTACCTGGAGATGCCAGGGAATGGACCCCAGACCATCTACATATGAAGTATGTGCTGTATACCATTGAACTATGGACCCTTCACTTTCAAGTGCAGGTCTCAAGGGAATGGGTGCTGGAAAAGTGCTACATGGTCAGATGTGCAAAATAAAGTTTCTCAACCTCTCTAAGCCAGCCTCTCCTAAACGTGTGCTCCCTTTCTCCCCAAGCACGCATCAACCGTTCAGTGGATGAATGAGCAGAGATCCTTGTAAAAAAAGAAATGTGTTGTTATGCTGTGTAGAAGAATCTACAAAGTGGAATGAAGGATTATTAATGTTTTATTCTTTAGCAGGATCACCCCTCCCATCACCCCCACTCCATCCCATTCACTTGCTTGGCTCCAGTCCACTCAGTAGTCCACCAAGTCCAGCCTGGGATGTGGGCAAGTGAATAAGGTACACATGCTACCACATGAAGGGTTAGCGCATGGCTCACTCCTCCAAAGGTCAGGATCTCATGTGTGCCCCCCCCCAAGTTCTTACGCAAATCTTAAGGAGGGCACCCCAATCCATAAATACTTTGATCCTTCTGTCACACCTAATCAAGGCATTGGGAAGATAAGACATATTGCATAATACATAGAAGGAGTGTAGGACACCCTGGGGGAAAATGAGTAATTCTCTAGTCAGTGCGGCATTTAATGGTTTCAGTAAACAAAGCCTGGGGCTACAAAATGAATGATGAGGGTAGCATGAAAGAGGGAGAACTGAATGAAGTGTTTCAGATTAAACTCCTTTCTCCTCAGATAGCCTTTGCTTAAAAACAACAACAAAACATTTAAAAATAAAAAGTCTTTCTTAAACTTGTTCGCTTCAGGTATAATAAATAAATGGGTAAAATAGTTGCAAATTAAGGAACATTTTGTGCACAGAAACAAGCCACCATATTAGTAGTGCTTCCTCTTTTTTCATAATTGATAGACTTCTTCTGCCGTTATTTCATAGGACCCCAACCCTATCCAACTTTCCAGCACAGATGCAGTTTCAAGGCAGCCCCTAGGTAAGGGAACTGATCCCCCTTGAGGAGAGATCCATGACTGCCCCTCCCTGCAGGATGCAGTGAATGTCCTATCCTCACAGTTGCATCAGCCCTGTAAAGCAGGATAAGATTGGGCCCTTAATTTCTTTACACTGAAATCCTAGATACACTGGGATAAAGCCCACTACAACACAGTAGGACTTACTTCTGAGTAGACATGCGCAGGAATGTGCTGTTAACCAAGCTCTCTCCAACTTTATTTAAAAAAAAAAATGAGCACCATCTTCTTATTGCCTAAAACATTTCTGATTTTATGGAGGAAAAAACCCACAGAAAACAATATATTTTAAAATCTTGGTCATTTTGAAAGGAGCCACATTTTCACCGGTAATTACCGTATTTCCCCAAGTATAAGGCGCACCAAAGTATAAGACGCACCTTAATTTTGGGGCCAGAAATTTGAAAAATTTCTGCCTGGCGCACCCCTTGAATAAGACGCACCCAATTTTTAGCCCCCGTTTTTTTGGGGAAAAGGTGTGTCTTATACTTGGGGAAATACGGTAATAAATTACAGTGGATGATGTGGAATATTTCTGAAAATAATCTTTATGATTAATGTATGTATGATTTAGGTTATGTTTTAATGCTGCTGCTTGATCTCTTAGTTGATTTTATGGCATTGCCAATTTTGTGTGCTTTTATATTATCTGTATTTTGTATTTATTGTAAGCTGCCTCGAGCACCTTTTTGGAGAGAGGAAGTCCCTTGCCATCCAGCAGAGCAGCACAATTGACACCAGACTGTTCCATCCTTCTGCTAAGTTCCAAAGCTATAGGAAGTGACATCATTTCTGGGTGCCATGGAGCCACCAGGAGGCAAAGAGTGAGTGCTTATGTTAGCTTCTAGCACTAGAAAGCTTTTTTTTTTTTAGTTTCCAGCATGCTGGGTTGTGTTCTTTTTTTCCCTTTTTTTTTTTTTTAAGGTTTAGCAAGTTCAGAAGTAGACAAGATGGACACCAACATGCTTACATCACTTCTGCCAATTTTAAAACTGAACGAATGCAGGAGCCTGTCAACAGCATGGCTGCCTCCATCGCATACAAAGTGTAGGGTAACAACGTGGCAACCTCCATACAATTTATCTCAAGGAGGGGACACCATTTTATCAGTTTTAAAGGAGATGACAAATGAGGCAAGCAATAGCTGAACGAGTAGGAAGTGGGGAGAAAAAGGTGGAGCCAAGAGGAGGGAGCCCAGGTGGATTGGGGAGAGGCACCAGCAGGGGAAAAAGGGGAGAGGGAATACCATCAGAAGCAGGGAGACCGGGAGTGGTTGCTAAGAAAAAGAGGGTCTAGGGCTGAAGAAGGTGCAGAAGGTACAAATGGCAAGACAAGGCCCTGCTGGACACAAACCCGGCGATTGGCTTCCTCTCAGTTGAGAGGCAAATTTCCTAGGTCAAATTTCCTTCCAATTTGAAGAGAGTGTCCCCAGCCATTCCTTCCTAGCAACCTTTATCCTCTGGGGCAAAGAAGTTGCAAAGAAAACTTGTAAAGTGTCCTGTTAGTCTAAGTGGCGTAATTTCAAATTAACCGTCTATACACCACTGTTCATAACAGATGCACCTTACTTGGGAATACTACAACTGAGCTTGTTTTAAACTCTAGAGAGAACCAGCACAATTGCTCCATCTCCTTTGAAATGTTATCTTGGCAACCTTTTGTTTTTAGACACACCCAAATTGTTGAATTAAAGTTGCAGAATCATCTCTAGGGCCAGTAAAGAAAAGCCGCAAGTGGGTTAAGGAATAGCCTTAACTGACCCACTTTGCCACGAGCAATGGACAAAATACGTTGCAGTATTCTCTAGAGAAGGCCCCAACCAAATTAGGATTTCCTGTTTTCTGCAATGGAGTATGCCGACTGTTCTCTGTCACAAGATGGGAGTGCTAATTGAGAATACGGCTAGCGAGTCTGGAACTGGGAGCGACTGTGCCATGCAGAAGCCAGTATGAGAGCTGTACAGCAGCCAAATCAGTAGTATTACGGGGTACAAACAATACAAATGCTTCTTGTAGTTTCCTTTTAGCATTCTATGTATATGATTCTTGTACCTATTGTGGCTGCAAACAAAAACTTCTACCACACCTCAAACATGACCAACGCTGCCACGTCTAAACTGCAGCAAGCTTGAAACAAGTCTGACTATATGGAGTACCAAGCTCTGTTAATCATATCGGAAGCACTTGGGTCCAGTGATATAATTTTCCTATCACAGAATATACTGGTTTGACAATCTGTAGAAGATGGGTGGGAAACAGAAAAAGTGGGGCCTGGACATGTAACAACATCAGAAGACAGCACAGGCAAGTGGTGGAAACAAATGAGAAATAATGGGTAGGATCTGAAATGGCAGAGGGTACAGTACTATCCTTTGGCAGCAGCACTATAAAATTATAGCACTGTGATCAGAGTGCTGTTATCAGGCCTTAGGGTAACACATGGCTAGGGCTTCAGCTTTACGCCTGGCAGATTTGCTTCCTAGGGATAGCACTTAAGACTGAAGGAAGAGTCAGAACGTTGCGTTATGCCCTGTCCCACTGACCTTATGGAAGCTGCTGTCTTGAAAAAGAGCTCTATAGAATAGCTAAGGGGGAAGAAGAGGCTGGGAGGGAACCCGATCAAAGGTTGGCAGTGGGAGGCTTGGTCAGGGCTGGCGCCGCTGGAGGATGAGGGAGCCACTCATCCCTCTGGTGAGCTCAGCCACCCACAGTGCTTCCTGTGATGGAGTGCTGGGGGCAGGGGAGGGAAGCAGGCAGGGCTGGGGCCAGCAGAGCTAGGCAACTTGCCAAGTCTGGGCAGGGCAGGTGGTGCCCTATGCAGCCGTGTATGGAATGGCTCAGCCTAATGCCAGGGATGCTACTGGGGTGAGAGTCAAGCAAGGACAGAGCTTCACAGAGGCCTCCCTCCTTGCGAGGAGGCCAGAGAAGCAAGTGCTTTAGATTAGAAACAATCTTCACCCCCTGATGAAAGCCCTGGGAATCCATACAAGAATCACCTGCCTAACTGGAGGGATTGGGGGTGATTGTAAGGAGATGGATCTGTTGCTGCTCTGCTGCAAAACAGCATCTTAACACCTGCCCAGCATTTGGTGGGATGCAGGTTCAAATCTTCACATATTTCTCATATGACGCTGGGCACTTCTCTCCCTGGCTTTGAATAAGAAAAGAAGATGGAGAGATAACATAGGAGTCTTGAAAGGATAACTAGACTAAAAACTATAGTAACAAGAACAAATACATTCCTTAAGCCTGAAATACCAACACTGTTCAGGAAAGTGGCTGAAGAGAAATAAAAAAGGCTGTGGGAGGAGACAGGCGATCAAGTGGTTATTATAGAGTTGCACCTGGAACCACACCCAGGATTGTGGTCTGACGACAACAGAATGCTGGTGGTTGAAAAAGAGGAGAGACCTCCAAACAGGTGCAGAAAAAACAACAATTGATTGAAAGGTATTATGAGATATAGTTGAAAGCCCAACCTGTTCCTATACAAACCTTCTTCCAGAGCACTAACAATACAAACAAATGATTATAACTAGTAAACATACGCTCAGGGCCAATCCTACCCAACTTTCCAGCTCTTGGTGCAGCCATGCCTAGGGGGCGTGTGCTGCATCCTGTGGTGTGTGTGGGACAGTCACAGAGGCCTCCTCAAGGTAAGGAAATGTTTGTTCCCTACCTCAGGACTACATCGGCACTGAAATGTTGGATAGGATTGGGCCTTCAATCACATGAAAGAGTAGCAAATAACAGTCATGATGTTTCAGTCTTTTTTTCAAATACTGTAGCTTGTTGTATTACAATAGTTCTTATGAATTTTTGTACATCTATTTTGTTTTGGTTAAATATTCTCTTATTATTTAGTGTTTGGTTTGTATAATTTCCTAGTCCAGTTATTCCCGAACTGTAAACTGTGGCTTCCCGAAGAGCCATGGAAACCAGCCAAGGTCACAGAAACCTCGCCATCTCCCTCAACAATGTATAGGATTGTAGCCCTACTGGGGAGCTGTGGCCAATGGCCAAATAGGTCAAGGGAGCCACCAGTTGAAAACGCTTGGAAACCACTGTCCTAGTTTGAGGTGTCACCGCTCCTCAAAAAGGACATAGTGGAGTTGGAAAAAGTGCAGAAGAGAGCGACGAAAATGATGATGGGGCTGGGGCACCTCCCTTATGAAGAAAGACTGCAGCGTTGGGGGCTCTTCAGCCTAGAAAAAAGGCTCCTGAGGGGGGACATGATTGAGACATACAAAATTATGCATGGAAGGGATAGAGTCGATAGAGGGATGTTCTTTTCCCTCTCTCAAAACACCAGAACCAGGGGGTATCCGCTAGAACTGAGGGTTGGGAGAGTTAAAGCAGATGAAAGGAAGTACTTTTTTACCCAGCGGGTAGTTAATCTGTGGAACTCTTTGCCACAGGAGGTGGTGATGGCATCTGGTCTGGATGCCTTTAAGAGGGGATTGGACAGATTTCTGGAGGAAAGGTCTATCGTGGGCTATAGGCAATGATGGATTGTGCAACCTCCTTACATTGGTGGTGGGCTACTTCAGAGTACCGGGTGCAAGGGAGTGGCAACAGGATGCAAGCATCTTGTTGTCTCATGCCTCCCTGGGGCAGCTGGTGGGCCGCTGTGAGATACAGGAAGCTGGACTAGATGGGCCTTTGGCCTGATCCAGCAGGGCTCTTCTTATGTTCTTATGTTTTCTGTGCTTGAAAATATTTTTTTCTGGTTATTAATAACTGTTTCTTCAGCACTCCCAAAGAAAGTTTTTGCCTAAGCACATTGGGCTTTCAAATATATCTCATAACACCTTGAATTAAATTGTTTTCTCTGCACTTATGGAGGCTATCTACCTGTTTGTATATCTCCCCAGTTTTATAACATCTGAAGATACTCTGTGACTCAGTGTTGAATCTATGCTCCTCAGAAACCGAAGTATCTCAGCATTTTTTTTTAAAAAAGCATATGTTCAGATTGCATGGGTATAGAAAAAGCTTTAAAGATGAAAACAGCATCTATTAACTGCTTTAAAGCCAGGGAAGTCTGGGTGCTGGTTTCAGTAGTCAGGCGATGATACATCTTTTGTGTCTCCACATACATCCAGCCCATGCCCCTCCCATATTTCTATTGGCCATCAGTGCCCCATTTAACCTGTTTCTTCCTCACTAACGAACAGTTAAAAAGAAGAAAACCAATGAGAATAAAAAGCTCAAGATATACATTGTTTGAGTTGGGACTTTTAGTATAATGTTCCTAGAGCACTTGAATACAACCATTTTTGACACTACCTTACTATCATTCATCAATCCACAAGATCACAGAGAGGCCTACATAGCCTTGAACTTTGTTGATACATGGTGGCTTGCCTACTATGATACAGCAGGGGAGTCTGGTGGCACATTCCCTTACAATCATGACCGCTCCACCAAAATGCAACAAGCAGTGGAAGTTTCCTATATAATAGGGATTAGCAGGACCAACAGTCATAGAATTTTGCTTTTCCTCATTGCAATAGTTGGATAGTCTGTTCAAAATGAACAATGACGGATCTTTGACTTCCCTGCTCTGCATCTCCTGTGTCCTAGAACAGAGGTAGTGTTATTCACATCAGAGGGCAATTTTGAGATACCTCTGTAGACAGAAAGCCAAGGTATTTGTCCGAGCTCCAGAGCTCCATTTGTGGTTTTCAGTCTATCTCCTGGGACAGTTTCCAACCTCTGAACTGCAGCACAGCTGGCTATCCCAAGAGGAACAAGATACTACAGCAGGGGGCCAAAATATAGTACCTTGCAAGCAGACCATCCCTCAACAACAAACACATTAAAAATAAAATAGGGGCAGGAGAAGTGAGGCAGGTAGAAAAGCACTCTTGGAAATGGCACTGGGTCTTCCAAGATTATTTTGCTCACAAAAATGGAGGAGAATGGAATGAGACTTCTCAGTTGCACACTTGTTGTAAAGCCTATACTCTTGAAAGAACAGGCTGCCTATGCAAATGTAATTGTACAAAATATATCCAAAAGTAGTTTGAGATGGTGACTTTGGTTTGCATTATGTCAAGAAGGAAGTGCTGCTGGTGTAAGAAATAAACTATCATGAAAAGGGACTTTTTGAATTCCAGAGCCTGGCTCTACAATGGTTCGAAACAGCACCTCAAGAAAAATGAATCCATCTTTTTAGATACAAATGGTGTGGCCCTTTTTGTCTATTGCAGTTGTAACAGCATGGCTACTTCTCTTGAATTTAAGAGATACCTGCCCTGTCCTTGATCCAGGAAGGTTCTACCCAAGGCTCTGACATGTTGAGACTTATAGGACTGTGACGCACTACACAACGTAATGACCATTGTCCTGCGCATGCTGCTTGGCACTGCCGCCACTCTCTCAATTTCTAATTCCCACATTTCTAGGCCACATATCTGACCCACATTTTGGGGGACTGCTTTTAATGACTGCCGGCTGACAAACCAGCATCTAGGTCTAGGCACCCATTCTACTGCATTTTAGGAACTGTCAGTATGCCATATTATAAAGAAAAGTGCTTTTATGTACTGAAAAACCAACAACCATGGTGGGAATTCTTCCACCACTACTGCTGGGGGTTTTCAAGCCTTTGTGAAGTTTCTTGGACTGCCACTGCATCAGTATGGTGGGTTCTATGACTGCCAGCCATCTTGTATTTTATAGAATATTCCTTATTGCACAAGTTGTCTCTTGCCTACAAAATTTGCAGTGCCATAGGAAAAAACAAATGTCACACATTTATTACACTTCCATAGAACACAACTAGTATTTTTTTACACTGAGACTCTTCCAAGCATCCTGACTTCAAAATGTAAGTCTGGCAGCCCTAAAGTCAATGTGTTGTGTGTGTTTTTTTTTGGAAAATAAAACGTGACTGGTTTTCAAATATAAGCGTCTTCTGTTTCGTCAAGAACCAAAGTGCACAATTCAGAATATGCCTTCTGGGTTCTCAAATGCTACCCTCCCATTCTCTCCACTCCAAACCCCATTTTAGCTCATTTTGCATAACCATACAGCGCACACACAGCATGGAACCAGCACTAGGAAGCACTGTGCACAAAGATCTCTGTACGTTTAACAAACATTTAACTTGCGTCTAGACAAAAAAGAAATGCAATGCTTTGTGCAGGACTCAATCTTGTGTAAATATATAGCTGACTTGCTGCTTCTCAACCTTAGATTTATTCTGTACACAAATGACTTCTCAACGCACTTCAGCCAAATCTGAGGTACACAAATCTTTATTCACACATATAAATACATGCAAATTATTTACTACTAAGTTGTTAATAACCTTTCAAATAAAGAATGGAAAGTCTTAACTTATTGCAACTTTTAAATAAAAGAACCATAAATTACTGTATAAGAGTAAAAATGCTTAGTAGTTTAAATCCAGACTGCATTTGAGATTAATTCTGAATTTTACCTTTTAGAGACACCGAGTCTTTTTTTGAAGAAAAAAAACCCCTAAAATTAGTTATGTCTGTGAGTGCCTTTGTTTTTACACAAAGCATTACGCAAAAAGCCTGCAAGGAAAAAGAAAAAAGAAAAAGGGTGTTTTTTTCCTTCCTCCCTAAAGTTCAAAGCCTCATAATAGTTTTTCCATGTAAATAACGAGTCAGGTTTTAACAATGAAAAAAAATTATTCACAAACGCAATTAATTTTGGAAGAAGTGATTGGATTTCCTTGTTCAGCTCAAAATCCCTCTCTTCTCTGCTTTTCTCGTTTGCAAAATATGTAAATATTTAGTAATGTGAATAAACAGGGTTCGGGTTTTTTCCACTTTTGCCATATACCCGACATGCCAACTTTAATAACATTTGAGCGTTTATTTTAAATGTGAAGTTTATTTCCAAAGTCCTCATCTAGTTAGAATAGAAAGACTCCCATCAGCAAAGTCAGTCCTAATCAAAGGAGAGTAATTGAAAACAAACAATTTCTTAGCTATTGAAATACAAAGAGTATTTTTGTCAGATAACTTTTAAACAACATAGGGTGTTTTGTGTATTCGGGGTTTTTTTTTTAACCCACTTTTAGGCACAGCTGGAAATCCCAACAAAAAGGGACTTCTACATAATCTCAAAGATCAGCTCTTCAAAAGAGATTTATTGGAGGAGAGGTGGGGAAGGAAAACGGATGTCAGAACTAAAGCAGAACTTGTTCCAATCAAAATTTACGGGTCAGAACCACCTATACTGCAAATTGGTTAGTGGGGATGCTGCACATGCAAGCACTGCAGAACTGGGGCCTGTACAAAAACAAATTACAATCCTGCACACACCTTTATATACGCACAAATTCTACTGAATTCAGTAAGGTTTTATGTTTGGAGACACAAAAGGAGACAAATTATGCACATCCAAAGAAATGCTTGTTAGTGGGGGGGGAACTATGTTAAAATTACAAGGATTGTTTATTAGATACAGCACTTCATTTTCCACATGTAGAATGCTTCTATATTGTCCTAGTATTGTTGATTTCTCTCTCGTATAAAATGCACTTTAAAAGAATTTAAGGCTATCTTTTAAGGAATCTTCCCTCTTCGCAGGACGGCAAGCACTCTCTTGAAGCATCCCAGGTTTCCTCATCACAGCCCCTTTCCAATGAGTCCATTCAGCGCCAGGAGGTTGCCCCTGATGTTGGAAAGCAGAGTGCTGAGTCACAAGCCTTGTGTTGAAACAGGACTGGTATGTCTTTTGCTGATTAATGAATTATATCAGAACCCAAATATATATACACACACACATACTCACTCACACAAAGGACGGACGGAAGGAAGAACACTGGGATGAATGGGAGACAAATGTGTATGAACTTCTTTGCTGGGGGAGGAGGAAGAGACAAAGAACGCTCCCCCCTAGTGCCCTTGCCTGCCTGCCTGCCTGCCTGCCGAATATCAGCGCTCACTCCCACATCACCCTGTCATGACATCTGTCGCCTGGAGGGTTAGTCACCTGCCAATGACTAAAGGCCACTCCGACTGTGAGACTGGGACAAGCATCTGACAACATCCCACCAGCAAGCCATTGTGTTTTGTTTCCTGCAAAAGGGCAGCGGTGAGGCAGCAGTGCTCCAAGCGCCTGGCACTTGGGCTGGTGTGTAATGTACAAGCCCTCTGCAGTCCAGGCCAGAGGGCTGGGCCAAGGGCTTCTGAGACAGGAAAATATTACAGATGGTTAGAAAGGGAAGCGTGAGGAAAGTTGTAAGGCGAAACAAATGGAGAAAGAGAATGGGTCAGTTTCTTCCTCCTATCCCCACCCCTTCTCTCCCCCCATTCTTTTTTTCTCTCCCCCCCACCCCCATCTCCCTTTCCAAATCTGGCATTTCAGCCTGAGACAGGGTGGTTACACACACTCACCTCGCCTTGTCTCTTTGTAGGGGAGAGGAGCCAATCTGCAGTACCTCTCCTCCCCCATGCCCCCCACACACACTCCCACCCTCTGGGACTGGGCTTTGCGTTGTGGTTAGAGCTTTACACGTCAGAAAAGAGGAGGGGGGTTAGAAGGGAAGAAGCCTTCGTGAATATCTTCACCAAATTAAAAAACAAAACAAAAGCAAAAAACAACAAAAAAAACCAAACCCACAACCAAACCAAACCCTAAGTGAGTGGGATTGGCAAATGGGATTATTAATCCTGGCCCAGAATAAAGGAGGCAGCAGACTCCATGCAGACCCCTCGGCGAAAGGAAGCATTCAGCCACACACCTACCTTCAAGGGCTGCACCGGACTGGGGCTTTAACCAGATGGAGTTCAGAGCAGGTAGGAGCCCTTGGTACCTTTCTCCAGCCTCCCCTCCTCCAGAGGGAAGCCAGCCCACCTCTCCTCCTCACTCAGCACCCCCAACGGAGCTCTCGCAAAGACATGCGATTTCTCCAGCATTTGCTGGAACACGTTCCCCCCCCCCAGCTTTCTATAAATGCCACTAGCAAATCTTGGCAGCATCCAAAGATCGAGGGAGCGGGATTGGGGAGGGGGGTGGGGTATGGTGGGCTGGCATTTCCTCTGGATAGAGCTTTTTTCCAAAAAACAAACAAACCCTTTTTTCTTCCCCCTTCCTTCTTTTACTTTGAGAAAAATCCTATTGCCAGCTCCATTACCTTTCTCTTATTCTTTCTCTCTCTTGCCCCCCCCCCCGCAGCCTGAAGAGCTGAAGTGGGATATGGTGGGGTGGGTGGTGGTGGGGGGAAGAGAAGAGAAATGAATGAGTCTGCGCTTGTATACAATTGCATCAAATACATTCTTGAAAGCAACCTGGTTCTGCTTAACACTTGAATTTTTTTTAAAGAAAGGCAGCCGCTTCGAGAGAGAGGGTGTATGCACTTTTTCTTTTCTTTTCTTTCTTTCTTTTTTTTTATATTCGTACATTCCTGGACACCAATCAAAAGAGCAAATCACGGGAGGTGGAAGAGAGGAGAGAGAGAGAGAGAGAGAGAGAGAGAGAGAGAGAGAGAGAGAGCACGCGTGGTGAAAACTTTGAGCACATACAAAAAAAGTTCAGACAGCTTTTCCCACCTAACACCCAGCAAACACAAACCAAAACAAATAGGGAAGGGGAAAAAAAAAGAAAAAAAGGAAAGGAACCCGGGGCAGAGCCAGCCAGGGAGAAAAGCAATTTTTCACTCTGCGCCGGGAAACTGCAGCGATCATTCGGAACAAAACCGTTTGTCTGCTAACCCGCACCGTCGCCCCCAGCCCACACTCTGAGTCTACTATGCTATGTGTTGCTGGGGGGGTTTCAGGTAAGGGCTCGCATCTCATTCGGTTTTGAGAGGGGGGATGGGGATGGGGGTCTTGCCGTACGCCTCATCTTTTTTTTCCCTTTCCTTCCAAACCGCTGCTGATTCTAATTTGATTTGATTAAAACGTCTGTCTGGCTTTGGGACTGATTTAAGACTTTCCCTCTGCCCCCCCTCCCTTTTTTCATGCATGTTTGTGATTATGGGGGGGGGGAGAGGGTGCTTAGCAAAAGAATAACATCCAAAACTGACAGAGGAAAATCAAAGTCACCAGCATTTTAGACAGGGGCTAAAAAGAGTGTTTTTTCCCCCCATGGCTTGAGTTAAGTGCTATCCCAACACAGAAAGAAAGTGTGTTTGGTTACTAAAATATAAGGACAGTTGTTTCTTTCCTAAACAAAGAACAGGAGAAGGGGAGAAAAACCACCCTGAAACAAGATTTTTTGCCAAAATGAGGAAATGTCCTACTCTGGGCGGATGGAAGTACTGGGGAGAACAAGAACCTAGGAAGCATCTGAGCCGTCCTAAATAATGCAAGGGGTTTGGGGGTTTTTTGGGGGGGGGGTTAATCAAAGTTTTAACATTTGCAGCCTGTTAGCAAAACTTTTTTTTGCTGCTACTTTGAGGAGGTGGGGGTGATTACTTGGAGTGCAAGAACTTTTTCCTGCAGGGTGTAATTTTTATAAGCAATGGGGGTTTTGTGTTTTGCAGACAACACCCCAGGCTTTCTGGGCGAGGGCTTGTGTTGAAAATAAAATAAAAAATGTAAAAACAATCCTTAAAAGGTCAAAAGTGGTTTGTTTCCTGGACTGGCTCTTTTGACAATCACTTGTTTGGGAAGAGGGGAGTCTCTTGCTCCCACAGAGTCAGCTATTTAAAAAGAAAGAGCAAACAAACAAAACAAAAGAAAAATCTTTGGGATTTTTCACTGTGGATGCTGGAGAAGGCAGAGCAGGGAAAGTAGAGGGGGACATGCCGGAAAACATGAGGCCAGGGAGACCAGCCCTGTTCATCCCTCTAAGAGCAGGCAGGCATACGTAGAACTTGCTCTTTCATGTCTCAAAAGAACACGAGCCCAAATTCTTATTGCTAGGTCTGGTGGGGAAAGATGCTGTCTGTTTGTTGGGGTTTGTTCAGAGCCAGCAAATTCTACTCCTTGGCTGAGATAGTTGGAGAAAGTGAGAAAGGGGAAAAAAAACTGAACAGAAACAGCAGGGCTGAGTACTGTCCTATCACCCTCATACAACAGCTGGAGCAGCTGGCAGCTTGAAAGACTCTGCATTCTTAGGGGTTGTTCTCCAGGGCAGTCCAAATTAGAAGGAAATGTTCCTCTGACCACATATTGGGGTGATTGGCCACTGGTGTGCCACAGTGGGCTGCTTCAACTTTAAACAAGAATGTCTCTCAGGGCAATGCATGACCATATATTGGGTAGAAAAGCAAAGAAAAGATGCAGTGCAGGAGGAGCTGTTTGGAAAATACTGTATCATGGGAGGTTGCAAGTAGAAAGGGGAATACTGAGAAATGACAGCATGATTGCCATTTTCCAACATAGTTACTATTGCATGCACCCACATGCACAGATGTGCATATACACACACTCACCCCATGAAACCAACAAGGGGACACCTATAGGGGCATCTATATGATGCCCTATGTGCAGGGTGACCAGTTAAAATGGAGGATATATTGCCTATCCCTTTAACTGTTGTATAGAGGAGGGTATTATGGCAGGTGCCACATTTTAAACCCTTCTGTGTTGAGCTGCACCTACCAAAATTCCTTCTACTATGCAAAGGTATAGACACCCTGTCCTCCACTGTATCTGGTCACACTACCTATGTGGAACGGCTTCAGAATCTGGCATCTACTTTGACCTTCTTTGTCAGCTGCATGATTTGATGCAGGGCCCCAAACTATCCAACATTCCAGTGCTGATGCAGCTGTGTCAAAGGAGCACGCAGTGCATTGTGCAGTGGGGGAGCAGCCACAGAGACTTCCTCGAGGAAAGGGAACATTTGTTCCCTTACTTCAGGGCTGCGTTGTGACTGGATCGGCACTGGGAAGTTGGGCCCGCAGACTGTCAAGCACCAGGCCACAATGGGCCTTCATCTGCAAAGGAGATGTAGCAGCCCTTCCTCCAGAAAGACAGTCAATTGCACCACTTGGGAAGGACCTACATGTTAGAATAACACACGAGGGTATCCACCATCCTCAAGCAAGTAGCATATTTCCAGGCATAACAAGTTGTTTGGGATAGGAGTCTCCTGGTGCAGTGAAACATCTCAAAAGAGAACCCAGAACCTATGAAGACTATCTAGGCATGTTACTGAGTCACACGTGTCTTGGCATTCCAACTCAGGACAGGAAAACACGTGCTTCTTCAGCTCAAAACAGCCATGCATGTACACTCGTGCATGTGCACACGCACACTTGCACATATTGCAATCTTCCCTACAGATGCTCCTAATTAAGTTTGCTGTTCTTAGGTGATGGAGAGAGACATCTTAACAGTCAGCTTATTTTCCATGTCTATTGTCCATTCTATTACCACTACTGTCCGCCAAGTCCTACTCGGATGTTGAGGTTACTGTAAAAGCTAGCGGGGGACAGGATTGGGGCTGGGGTGGGTGCCCAACGGCGTAGCAGCAATCGCGGCACCGCAGACACCCAGGGGACTTTTGCCCTTACCTGGAGGATCACACTGGGAAGGTCAGGGAGGCATTCAGCCCTCTCTGCGGGTCTTCCCGATGTGTAAAATAGCTCTGTTTTCACAAAAAGCAGAACTGGGCTCCAATTTAAAAAACGGAGCTATTTTACACATCAGGGAGGCCTGCAGAAGGGACTGTGGGCCTCCCCAATCTTCCCAGAAACCAATGTGACCCGCCCAGGTAAGGGCAAAAACCCATGTGCCCATGGCGCCATGATTGCTGTAGCAGTGTCAGGCACCAATTTCTGGGCCACTCCCCTTAAGAGGGAATGGCCCATGTAGTACTCCCAAGAAGCGCTGCAATACCACATTGTCAAAGATGTTGCAAGCTAGTACTGTAGCTGGGGGGGGGCAAAATAGTAAGTATTGCAGGCACTACAGCATATTGTGTACACTCCCACTCGCTGTTGGAGCCATTCTGGGCAGTGCTAGCAACCCGCAGGCATTCACCGAACCAAATGGCATCACCTGCCAGCTACAATATTGTTGCAAGCCCCAGCCTGGGTCAGTTTACATGAGTTTTGTTCCTAATGTTGATGCAGAGAGAGAAAATTACTGTGAACTCAGAATTGAGAAGGCAACTAATTCTGTCTTCTTCTTAGGGACCAAAGTAATAAACTTGTCCAAGTGCCTTGTACAGGTGTATTTGCAAATACACAAGTGTGAGGAAGTTTGTTTTGTTGAATGATTGTATCAGGGGAAAGTCTCAACCTGATCAGAACAGACATGGGGAGAGGAATTAATAGACAGGAGACAGAATGTAAGTAAATCAGTACGATGCTGGGCAAGCTTGTGACACGATGGAAACCTATGTAAGATCAGACATTTTCCAGCACAGTAGCATCTCTCTCTCTCTCACTCTGCAGAATCACTATGTGGTTATTTATAACTAGCCAGGAGACAGAATGTAAGCAAACAATTGGTGTGAGGACAGGCAGGTATGCAAGAGAGTGGGAAGTAATTCACAGTTTCTGACCTGTGTGCACACACACAGTTTTACATAATGCATACTTAGAATTCTATTGAGAAACAAAGATCAGGTCTGACACACACATGGCTAAATATCCCCCCCTCCAAAAGATGCCGGGGCTTGAGCCTATATGAAAGTGCACCCTTCTCCCTTTGATGGAAAGGATTTCTGCATCTGTGAATGCTCTGAAGCAAGTTCTTCTTGATTCGTTCAAATGTTTCTCAGCTAAACTATGGCACTGGAAATCTAGTCTGAGCACTAGATACCCAGCCTGGTGCATGAATGCACCTTCATGCATTCAATCACTACCGCCCCCACCCATGTGAGGGTCCCATCCATTCTACAAAATGGGAAGAAACCACTCCATACATTATTGTACTGAACAACTGGCAGTTTCAGTCTGATCCTCGTCCTGCCCTATCTTATTGCTGGCTTTCACTGGCTTCCCAATAAGCTATATTCAAGCCCCCTGATGACAAGCCCAGGATGACAGGTAGATCTTGTTTTTCAACCCCTTGTGCTCACACACATCTGTGTGCATGCACGCGCGCGCACACACAAACGCGCGCACACACACACGCACACACACACACACTTCCACGTGCAAGCCCTTTCCCTACAGATGCTCCTCATTAAGCTTGCTGCTGGTTTAGGTTTGCTGATCCTAAGCTTGCAGCCAGGAAATTAAATAGGGGAAAGGGGAAAGTTATAGAAATGGTTTGAAAGTCCGCACTATTGTGACAAGACAGTAATACACTTATATAAAGAAAGCGACACAAATGAGACTCAAATAGGCTATTTTGATAGCAACTTCAGTTTCAGGGGTGCATGCAACAGCACAGTTCCCGCACTTCTGGTTCAGTGCTATAGCACAGGGATGGCTAAGCCCTGAATTCTCAGGAACTACTCTACTCTCCAGGCAGTGGTCTGGAAACTGGAAGTGCACTTTGATGCATAATCCAAGCTCTTCATAGGTGGCCAGGCTTTATAATAAAGTCTCTGAGTAGCTATCAGCCAGGACATTACATACAAAACACAAAGAGACAAATAAGAAAGGATGGAACAACTCATACATCTCCTTTCCTTGCACATGAAACAGTGGGCAGAACATATACCACACAATTAAAATATGGGGAGGATGCCAGGGGCCAACTAAAAGTGTTCTCACAGGCCAGGTTTGACTTTCAATTGGAAGAAACATGAGAAGCACCAGGAAAGATCCAATACCGTCTAATCCCCTCTATTCTCCACCCTGCACTGATCCCACACTGGTTCTTGTCAGTTCCAACAAGTGACCAATACAGGTGGAAGTGCTGTGGTGTAGATCACATATAGGAAAATAGCACACCTAACTGCCTAAATTATAACCACCCAGAGGTTCTCTTATAATATGTGAAGGCACTTTAGAAAACTAGAAAACAATACGAACTCAAACTCTTAGGAAAAACTACAACCCTTTCCCACAAAGGCAACAACAGCCATCTCAGTCCAAACATGGTCAGCCATATCCAGCCAGTCACTCTATCAGAACAGTGTCTGTTTAGTAAGGTCAAAAACTGGCACAAGCTTTCCTTCTGTTTGAGACACCCTGCCCAGCCCTGCTATGATCTATCACAATTAGGAAGAAAAAGTCTTTTGGATTGTAGGTACTCTAAAGCCATTTGCTGATGGTCAACAGATGCAACAATTTGCTTGTGGAACTTTCTGCCACCTGCCTTATTGGAAGCAAAGTTGCAGAAGGCAGCAAACAACGGGTTTTTTGATAATAAATTTCCCTGGATTATGAAGGTGAGGCTATTTCTTTTCTAGATATTTGGGGGGGGGGGTGCACAGGCAAAGTATATGCACCCACAATAACCAAAGGTATTTTATGACAGGGCACTGGTGGTTAGTCAATTCGGTTCCCTGAAAAGTTGTTTTCAAAAAAAAAAAAAAAAAAAAAAGACTTGGACAGCAAATGTGTAGTTTAGGAAGTGATGGATAAATGGCAGGAATAGGATCAGCCTCAGGATAACAATAAAGCCAGAATGCCAGAGATAGGATTTCAAACTGAGAAAGTAGATCCACCAAAGCAAGGCAAGGGAGTCAGAATAATAGGCCTTGAATCCGCACGTTAGATAGAGGCATGGAAGCAAGGATTGGGATGCAGGAGTCAGAAGAGAAGCACATCAGTCTGTGATTTACAGGTAGAGACAGCAACACTGTAATAATCTAGGCCATGGACAAAAGCTTTGGATGCTAGCCCAGATGCTGTGGAGGGAAAAGGACTAGAACTTAGTCACAGAGGGACGCTTGAGGTCTTTTGAGAAGGCTGAGCAAATGGCATCATGGTACCCTGACTATATATGGGAAAATCAAGCTCCATTCTGACCACACTAAATTTCAGGCCACTCATGAGGACAGGCTCATGAAGCAAGGATATTAAGCCAACTGCAAAAAACCATGTCTGTGACAAGATCCTTCAGTGCTGGAGCACAGAAGGGGGAAGGGGGCAAAGATGGAGCTTTGCACCATCCCTCACACAAAACGGGAGGAGACTACCAAATGTGATCCTGCAGGAATGATCTGACAGAAGGGAGGGGATGAAGCCACAAAAGCGAGCAAAGCTTCAAGAAGGGGAGAACTGGGATGGCAAGGGATCCAGGGAAAGGAAGCAGAGTACTATTTCAGAGTCAGGAAGAGGTGATGGGAGACGTTACATCAGCTGTATTTTTTGTGGGGTGGAAGAGCTAGAAAGCGTTTTCTACGTAGGGTTGTTGTCTGTATGAACAAAGAAAAGGAAAGGTGACTTGGGGTTGATGCTGGAGTATGGTTATGAGGAGAGATGGTGTATGAGGTAAGGATGAGAGTTAAGGCCAGTGATGTCATTCAGGGGGAACGGACCAGAACAGGCATTCCGGATCCTAACGGGCTCCGTCGCTGGTTCCGGGTTCCCGACAAGTGCCAATCAAAAGTGAGTTCCTGTTCCTAAATCATTTGAATGACACCACTGGTTAAGGCCGTTGAGTCCCTGAAACAGTAGCAGGGAGCACGGGTCACATTAAACTGGGCTGAGCTTTCCAGCAGCTCATGTTCTTGGAGAAGCTTTATCAATAGCATCTGGACCCTGCTTGTAGGGACAGTTTGCTGAGACTGAGAGCGCAATCCTAACCTGAGTTAGGCAGGCACAGTTAGGCCAGCAAAGTTTGGCCAGCACAAGGGACACAGAGTATGTCTGGACCACTCTCAGAGTCAGAGAGGCCAGCACACAGACGTGCGCCATCCTCCCTGGCTCCGAGAGTGGTCCAAACGGGCATTACAGTGGCCCTTGTGCCAGCCAAACTTTGCGAGCTTAACTCCAGGTTAGGATTGCTCCCTGGGTCTCCTCAACAGCTTTCTCAGACTCCTCGTGGCTAATCTAGTCTCTTGGTATGAATAATTCTTGTGCAGACTATGGTGACTTCTTGTTTAGCTTCTAACAGTCGACAGAAGTGCTGTTTATCACAAGTGTCCAAATCGATTCTTGTGTGCTGGCGCACAGCTCCTTGCAATAATTCTCTTTGGGTCAATATGTTGCTTATCTGTTGTTTCTGCCCCTGAGAGTTGAGGGCCCCGAGAGTTGTCTCAGAAATCTCCCCAGTAAGAGCCCCAAAAATATTCAGCACTCTGCCAACTGTTGTACTTGGGAAGTTCTTCCCAGACAATTGTTCAAAATGAAGGATGCACAAATGTCTAGGGCATTTTCTTTCAGGAGCTGTTTGATAGTCCAAAGAGAAAGACTTGTCATTTACTCCCACCACTTGATCCCACCACTCCCACCGCTAAGGGAGACAGCTATGAAGGGGAAAAAATAAGAAATGAACAACCCACTTTAACCTTGTAGGCCAGCAGTCTTGGAGCATTCTCACAGACAAGAAAAGCCAGAAGGCACCACTGAGTTTTAGCAACAAATAATATGTTGTATATCTTGGTCATTGTTTCCCAACCTGGGAGCTGCAACTCCCAGAGCAAATGAAAACACCAAAGTTCCCCTTAAGGGGAGTGGCGACTGGCTGTGCTGGCAGGACGCCAGCAATGGCACTTCCAGATTTGCACCACTATCACCTCTGCCTAAGGAAAAAAAGGGGGCTTCAGACTTACCAACAGCAGGAGACTCTGTAAGGCCCAGGTTCTTGCTGCCGCCACCTGTTAAGTCTGAAAAAAAATTCTCTTCTTTTTCTTAGCCATCATCGTGAACCCAGAAGTCCCATGGCCACTCTCACCCTGGGTCTGGCCCCGCAAAGTGGTTCCCCAATTTTTGAGTAAAGATTAGGAAGCACTGCCTTAGGTGAATTGTTCCAGAACCTTCTGCTTCTTGTGCTGACTGCAGATTTCACAGCTTGAGACAAGAACCTGGTAAAGTGCTATGCATGTCTGGCCAGGATAGGATATTGTGAGTTCTGTTCTTACACGTCTCAGTAACCAGATGGACACTAGGAATTATGCTTAGCTATTACTAATCTCCATTCCACATAGTATTAATACATTATGATTTTTGTGGAGAATCCCACTATATGCAGCTATTTCTTCTCAGTATGATCCCTCCCCCACCCAGCTTTAAGAGGTTTGGACTTTTCCTGTTGCTGCCTTTCAGCCTTGACACTCATGTAAGCTCACATCACCCTGCGGTTTCAAACTAAGCTGGTCAGATTTCGTTTCAGCAGAGCTCAACTTAATGTTTACTTCAACTCCACTTGTTCCTGAATCCGATCTGTAGAGGACACACCTAAAGATCCCCTCTGTAAGAAACCCTTTGCTATTAAATCAAACAGTCACCACTAGTTTACTGATCCACAGCCCAGCTGAGGTCACACAGCCCAAGCCCAGTACATGCTCACTCGGAATTAAAAGACCTTTCAGGAGCTACCGGGTATGCTTTTACAGCCTTATTGCATCCCAGTTCACTAAACAGCCCATCAATTTGGGCATAGGACTCATTTCTAAATAAGTCTGTGGTTTCCAATCCAACATACGTTTTCCTGGGAGCAGACTCCATCTAAATGCAGTGAAACATACCTCTCAGTAAAGATGCATAGGGTTGTGCTTCACAACTGCAATCTCAGAAGACTTTGAGTAAATTTTACTCACTTCTGTATATTCTAAAATGCTATCCTCTTACCAATCCCACCCTTGAAACAGTCTATTCTTTGCTATCAATCAGTCCAATCAGTATTTCACCCCTAAGAAAGTTCAGTTGCAAAATCTGGTGCTAACTAACACTTCACCACATGCAGCAAATGAAATAAACTATTTCCTTATAGTGCTTCAACATGCCCCAAGTTTTCAGCACATGTGCACTGATGCAGCTATTTCTCCTTAACAGAGATGGCCTTCATCCGATGTTACACTGTGGGAAGTCACTTATTGTACTAAGGTCATGCTCCTAGAGACTCATAAGTGGAAGTAAGTTCCTTAGAACATGGTGGGAGGTCACTTCTGAGAAAATATGCAATAGAATTGAGCCACAGAATACACTTCCATTTCAGAATTTGAGGAATAAGTAGGCTTTCACCTCACATATTCCAAGAGCACCAGTCAGTGATGGTCTGGTACTCCAAAGTACTATCTCGCATAGAAATTTTTTTAGCATTGCTCTATAAGAAGGAGAATGAAAGGTGCAGAGTTTGGCACTTTCTCTGTTGAGCTGGAACTGCCAAAACCCTTGGCTTGCACCCAAATCTGAAATTATTTTTGCACTGTGCGGTCTAGACATGATCTCCTCAACTATCCTCCGGAGGCACTACGCACACTCGGTGGCCCTGCTCACAACTTTCGGGCCTAGGCAAACTCTCAACTTGTTTGGTTTTTATTATAGAGACCAGGCTCATAGCCCAAAAGTATCTCATTTATCATTTGGTCTGGTGCCACTTCTGTCTCTCTTTACTGTTGAGAAAGCTTTATGTAGTGTCCACATTTTCTGTGGCACACTGGGAACAATATTAAGAGTGTGCTTTTATAGCCTTAGTGCCTCCCAGTTCACTAAACAGCCCATCAAATTTTCTGCCAATATCTTTGCATGTTACTCTGTAGGCAGGTCAGTGGAAGCTAAACACACAGCTAAGTGATTTCAGTGGAACTTGTGCACCTAACCTCTGTATTACGCCCCATGTATTTTATTTATTCCTCAACCCCACAAGCACCAAAGGCTCCAACTTATTCTTTCAGCTATTGTACTTGTCTATGGTTTGTTGCTGTGGTCTATAAGCTTGGGTGGTCACTGACTGCCCACTATTTGTTCATTTGCTGTAAGTATGATATGTTCAGCTTCAGGGACAGTTTGGTCCTTAATGTTGCAGGTCTAAACACATGTAACTGGAACTAAGTCATGTCCAAATCAGTGGGATGTGCAACACAATGCTATGTAGGTTTATTTGGAAGCCAGGGAGTTCAGTGCAGCTTACTTCCAAGTAAATGCACACTGGACTGCAACCTTGGTTCCAGGTAAATGCGATTACATTATTAAGTATGTTGAAGAATAAGTAAAGTTATGTTACAATACATAAAATGTTTATCATCTATTATAGCATTCTAACTAATGCTCAGTTGTGTCTCCTCTTATAAACAACTGGAAGCTCCTCTGTGGGCCACAAAACCCAAGGAGAATCTTCCATCCATCTAAGAATCTCCTTCTGTGCTTCATTCAGTTCCACACTTTCTGTTCCCTGTCATTCCCTACTTCACCCTTACACTCCTCTCTCCCGGAGCGATGCAGCTTACCTCAGAATGGAAAAATTCTTACAAAGTGCAGCCACTGTCTGGTTAATTTCATTGTCCGTTTTTTTGCACGGCCTTGACTCTGTCATTATTGATGCAAACAAGTCTGCTGGCAGCTTAGGGCTCCCCAGTGTCACCACCAGACTCCTCCATTTGCTCAGCCTGAAGCATACCTAAGGGAACCAACAGATGTAAGGACAAGCAGGATATGCAACCAACACCCCAAACAACCTCACTCTGGCCCACCCACCTCCTACTTAAAGCATGGACCTTAAAGCATGAAAAGCATGGACCCTGGATTCAAATTCCAGGTCAGCCAAAGATCCATGGGATAATTCTAAACTCTCAGCCTCAGTTATATAAAATGAGAATAATAGTGGCTCACCTCTATAGTGCAATAGTGGCTGCTTTCAGCACGATCCTACGCGTTATGCAGAAGCAAGCTCTGTTGTGCCCCCTCCCAGGAAAGTGTGTAAAGGATTTCAGTGAGAGAAGTGAGGATCATGAGAATTCTCTAGAAGTGATGCTGGTGATTTGCCAAGCTCCACACACCAAAGGAAGATGCCATATCATTCACAACAGGCTGTGTAGACAGAACACACTACATGAATCACTAAGGTTGGCCTTTCATTTGATACAACTTGCAGTGGTCTATGACCCTGGCTTCCTGGGTGAAATGTCAAGTGCAAGCATCTCCTAGATGTCATAAATTACTGCTCCTCACTGAAATTATGGATAAAGGTATATTGATAGATGGTTCTACCTCCCGACCCTTTTCACAGGAGGTAAGTTAATAATGTTGGCATCTAGATATAAAAAGATGGAGCCGTTAACTATCTGGCTAAGAAGAGGCTCATTGTATGCTCTTGTTGAGACCCCAGCACCACACTCTACACAAACACATACTTTTGAGGTTTCTCTGCAACCACAGTATATTAAAACATGCTTGAAATCAATCAGCGAAAGTAAGGCGTTAGCTTCATAGAAGATCAAATGTGTTCTGGTGCTAAATTTTTGTCAGTTAGTACCACAATACTCATCCAAGATCACACATTCATGCCAAAGCAACAACATGCTAACCCAACACTATCCTACCTCTCAGGGTAACTATCTAAAGAGTACATACTACCCAACTTTCCAGCACTGATGCAGCCCCATGGTAAGAAAACAGACATTCCCTTACTTTGAGAATACCTCCGTGACTGTCCCCCCGTAGTAGGATGCAGTGCATGCCCTTCTGGCATCTCTGCATCAGCACTGGAAAACTGGACAGGATTTAGCCCTATGTTATTAATCCAGAATAGCTACTACACCCTGATTCTGAACTCATGTTTATTCAAAAGATTAGAATATTCATTCTACCCATGAGCACATGCTGAACATGAAGAGAATAGATTTGTCATTCCTCAGCCACTTTGATTTTTCACAGGATGGTTAAAAGGTGCTAAGGGATTCATATGATGTGATTTTGAGTATGTGCTTTAAGTAGTTTAAATCCCTCTAAAGCATACCCCAGCTGCTACTCCTGCAATCCCAACTCTGTTCTAATGGGCCTCTGCCCCACACATGAATTGCTTTTCTCCAGCTTTGGCACTTTCTGTCTTCCACTTGCACACTACCTCTCTGACGATACTCCCACTTCACTGTGTGTCCCGTGCTCCCTATGTCTCAAGCTTCTCTCTCAGATGGGGAAGAAGAGACAAGTCTGAGTCCACTGAATAAGATTTTCTCTAAAAAAAAAAAAGGTTTGTGAATGGCTTCAGGATGATAATCCCTTTCTCCTTTTTTATCCTGTGCTCTTCCAGCTCTCTCCTATACTCTCAACATCTTCCCGAATAGCTCAAGACTTTTCAACCTTTTTTTTTTACTTTTGCAAATACCACTTTCCCCAATATCATCTTTTGTGAGCACTACTTTTACCTCAGAAAGCCAGGTGCAACAGAGTGCCAATAGGAAGCAGGTATCTTGTTGTCCTACATGCTCCCTGAGGCATCTTGGTGGACCACTGTGAGATAAAGGAAACTGGATTAGATGGGTCTTTGGCTCTGATGTTCTTATCCAGGCTCTTAGGCAAGTGCCACCAGGAACAGCAGCTATGCACAGGAGTGAGTGGCTTGCCTCACAGCTGGGGCTTTGTTCTGTACTCTCCAACCATACGTTGTGTCTCTTTTGAAGGGCCAAGCAGCTGTACAGCCCCAGCTACTTCCAGTGGGGTCAGGCGGAGAAGTACCACACAGTCACCTGCCACACTGTAGTGTTAAGTACCACTAATGGTACAAGTACCACAGGTTGAAAAGCACTGTTTTAGACAAAACCCTCCCCTACTTAGGAAGGAACTGCTGCCTAATGATCTCTTGAGCACTTCGTACATCTGATGAAGTAGACTATAGTCCACAAAATACTGAAATAAATTAGTCTGTCTTTTAGGTACCACAAGACTCTTTGCTGTGAAGATGTAAAGTGATTTTCTCTGCCTAGGAAGAACTAGCCTGCCTTAGCTTACAGCTGCTGAAAGCCTCACCCAGGGAGAAGACACTTCCTTATCACACTGCCCTAGAAGGACATGCTCCTCCCATAGAATAAACCTGGAAAATGTGAAAATAAAACCACCCCTCCTCCCATGTATTGCTAGACCATGTTCACCCCTAGAGAAACTCATCCTCAGCATTGCCTGCCTCCATAGGGAAGCATTGCCTTCCCTATTTACCTGGGAAGGTAGTCAATTTTCAATTTACCAGCGGAACCACCAGGAAGAGCCCGACCCAATGCAAAGTTACGGTTGATTTCAACTCCGTATGACTTCTTTTACAACTGCTGTATTTTAGGAACGTTGTCAGGCGCTTTGGGGACTTTGGTCCAACAGTGGGATGCAAAGCTAATTCATAAGAACAATTTCAACCCACTGATTTCAACGTGGCGTAAGTCAGGGCTGCACAAGCCATCTACCACTCGAGTTGCTTCTTCACGTATTATATACACTATTCCGTCAAACAGAAATAAATAATTGCACTCCTTTCTCAGCTCATAAGCACCGCATTGCCATCGCCGGCATGCAGCTCCCTCCGTTCATCTTCTTTCTACAGGTGCGGGGAGGAAGGGAGAGAACGCCACCAAAACCACAGCCCCAAACTGTGTCGGCCTCCTCTGTTGACTGCACACCAACGAGGGGGCAAACAGAGCGTTTGGCCCTTCGCAACCACGTGTTGCCTTCTCCTTCCATTGCCCGTTCCCGGACTCACAGCACCGCAGGCCTCGCTTGGTGGGCTCAGGGCAGCCCTGCTCTCTGCCGGGAGACGCCCAGCTTCTGTCTGGGCCAGTCCCGTTGCCCACTCCCTCCTCCAGCCCCTACGGACGGCCACCTCTGTTGTTTATTTTGGAAGCGGCACCGCCTGCAGTGGTGGAAACTCAACTCCTCCCCACCCCCTATCCCCTAAAACATGTAGTGCTAAACTGTAACAAGCTGCGTCGGCGCCTCACTGCGGCGCGGGGCTAAACCAACCTAAACAGTAGGGGGAGCGAGTCACAACTCAGCGATCCCTCTCTTCTGCGCGCTCCCGTGTCCCTTTCTCTTTCACACGCGCGCGCAAACAAAAGAAGGCCACGCCATTCAACGTTCTGGCCAATTAAATTGTCACTTCTGGCCAACCATGCCTGAGGCTGGGCTGCACCCCTCCATGGCTGCACCTTGACTCGTGTTAGGGTAGGCACAGCCCACTCACGCCAGCGACAATCTCAGGGGGCTGATGTCCCGTTTCTTTTCTTCTGCCTTCCTCACTGGTGGCGACAGAATTTCCTAGACTTCTCCTTTTCCTTTTAAAGTGTGATCCTAAAAAGGGAACCTCCGCTTGGATTTAGGTGGATATTGACAAGTTGCTGCTCCCTCTGTCGAAATGTTTTTCCCTTGTCAGTCCTAACCACACTTGCCTGGGAGCAATCCCCACTGACTATAATAAGATTTACTTCTGAGTAGGCATGCCTGAGTAGGCATCTCCTGCCAACCTAGCAGTTAGAAAGCACGTAAAAATGCGAGTAGATAAGTAAGTACCACTTCGGGTACAGAGGGTAACAGCGTTCCATGCGCTACGGGCGTATAGTCATGCCGGCCACATGACCACGGAAGCTTGTCCTGGGACAAACACCAGCTCTACAGGCTTAGAAACAGAGATGAGCACCGCCGCATACAGTCAGTCATGACTAGACCATTCAGTTGTGGGAAAACCTTAACCTTTACCTTTAGGCATGTATAGGATTGGGCTCACAGTCACTCATTTTATCAGGCTTTTGGGGTTCCCTTGTTAGCATTTTAAAGATGTTCTTTCATGATGGGCATGCCACTTACCAGGGAGAAAACATGCAAAAGAATGGACTGCACAAGCTCTTTTTGCTATTCTTCCACTTCTAATGTGAATGTAAATCTACATTGGCTAGAAAATACACTTCTATTTAAAGTTAATTCTCTTCTGCCGTCTAGCCTGCAATAGCAGCATTTGTAAATGCACACAAAGAGTGAAAGTGGCTAAGAAATGCTTTTAATTTTTTGTAGATGGTGATTCGCTTTTCAAGAGCAAAAAAAAACCAACTTAGCTAAGCACAACGGCAGACTATTAGGACAACAGAAGTAACAAACTCCAGGGAGCGTACAAAATTAAGATATTCCTGCCTTTGGCATTGTACAATAACAAGAGGCAATAGAAGACCCATAAGCTGTTCATAAACAAGCATCAATCCTATGCGTACTTACTTGGAAGTAAGTCACTTGAACTCAGTCAACTTTCTTCCACTGTAAAACTGCATTGGACTGCACTGTAGTGTTCATAGAGCTTAAAATGATGGGAACTAGTAGTGTTGATTTGTTCTTTGGAGTGAATTGTTTATGTTTTGGTATTGCTCAGCTATCTCATCATCCTACCTTGGTTGCTGAGCTGCTTGCTCATCTTGTGCAATTTAGTGTTTAGAAACACCAAATTCTGGAATAAGGCAATCCGTTTTCATTCAGGGTGGAGATACTTTTATAAACATCACATGTGTTGCAAGGGACACACCCCTAAGATAGGATTTGCCATGGAGCCAGAAAATGATTATGGCTGCAATGCTATGCACACTTACCTGAGGAGCTCCATTGAACTCAATGGAACTTATTTCTGAGTTGGCATGCAAGGATTGCACCAAAGTTATCTTTCCCACACATATTAGCATATGATGGCCACTTTGTCCATTGTTTTTTCATAGTACATAGTATATAGACATGGTGGCACTGTGGGTTAAACTACTGCTGCTGTTGGCCTTTCTGACCAGAAGGTTGGGAGTTTGAGACCACACAATGGAGCGTGGTCTGCCAACCTAGCAGTTTGAAAACATGTAAAAAAATGCAAGTAGATAAATAGGTACCACTTTTGTGGGAAGGTAATGGCATTCCGAGCGCTACGGTGTATAGTCATGCTGGCCACAAGACCTCGGAAGCTTGTCCTCCAACAAACGCCGGCTCTACAGGCTTAGAAAGGGAGATGAGCACCGCCCCCTACAGTCAGTCATGACTAGACCATTCGGTCATGGGGAAACCTTTACCTTTATATGCTACTTACTTCAATCTGTGTTTTCTTTTTCACAATCGGTGGGGAGAGGAGGTTGGCATTACAGTTCTTTTTGATGGGAATTTAATAGTCTCTGAAAACTAGGATACATTTTCTTCCATTTCTTTCTGTTTGGGGCCTACTGGAGCAGAAAAAGCCTTAACTTCAATTACTTGCTATAATGGCTGGGCATTCCTTCTACCAAGGGAATCTATTTTCTCTGACCTTTAAGGGTTAAGACCAGTGGTGAAATTCAGCCAGTTCTCACCAGTTCTGCAGAACCGGTTGTTAATTTTAGGTTGGGAGAGGGAAGAAAGGCAGTGGCCGCCCTGAAGGACATAGAACCGGTTGTTAATTTATTTGAATCCCACCACTGGTTAAGACTGTCAGAAAAATCCTGTTGGATCAGATCAGAACAGATTTTGTTGAGCATCCCATTGCCAAGAGTAGCCAGCCACTAGATGCCTTTGTCCACAAATAGGGCATGAATCCAACTTTACTGTGTTGTGTTTGTTCCCCCTTCCACCACAATTGGCATTCAAAGATTGCATCAAAAGAAATGGGTTCTGAGAACTGAGTCCAGAGAGGGGCTGCCTGGATAAACATTTCTCAGATACAATGTCGAGGGCCCATCACATAAAGAGTGGAAAAGTAGAGTTGGGTAAACATCTAAAAATAAATAAAAAGGAAATGAGATGTGGGGTTTCCTCGCTGATTTTCAAATATACATCTTTGACTGTAAAGATTGATGTGAACTCATTTTCTGCACCCTCTTCTGTACTGACGGAGCCTCCCTCTGCATGTCCTGAATGTGTGAGGGCAACTGTGTTAGTTAGTGCAGAGGTGGACTAAGGCTGCCGGCTGAGATTGAAAGATATTCTTGGAGTTGACAATGAAATTCTCTCACCAGAGCTGGAATAGCAAGAAGATGCAAGTCAGGATAACAACAGTTGTTGGCAGAACTGTGATGGGAGCTCCCAGTTCTGGGAAGTGATGGGATTCCCTCCCCCCCCCCATTGCACACACACACATGCACACCAAGACATGCCAAGAGAGATGTCAGTAGTACGGAAATACGTTGGAACCAGACATGACCTTTCCCTTGGTTGGAAATAGGCAATTTCGTAACAGTTCTGACGTCAGGAGCCTCTGTGGTTTCTTGAAAGTCCAGAAAGGTCACTCTATTGTTCTGGCCAGACTCCCCCCCCCCCCCGCACAAGGAATTCTCTCCATCCACCAGCCTCTCCCCTGAGTCATGCCTGCCTCCTGCATACCCCTTTGGACATCTCTTCCCCCACTCTTTCCACATCTCAACCCACTGTTTAGTTTGTCAGTAGCAGCCTGGCTTACAAACTGTCTGGGGCAAAATTTCAGTGGCAAGGACAGAGTAATTTTACCACGAACTCCTTCCCTTTTCTCAGGTTGCCCCCCTGTGTGGCTTGTCCTGGAACCCACACCCTTTTCAAACGGAGATTTTGTGAGGCTGGGGGCCGTGATATCAGGGCCCCTCCCTGCATCAAGGTCTGTTTAGTCTGTGGCTCTATAATAACCCCCTTCCCTTAGCACCACTGTAAACATCTGTCAGGGTCAATCTATCCCAGGGCCTTGCCAGGCACAGCTTCCTTTGCCCCACCCCCCATCCCTCCTCCCTCCTGTTCCCTCCTTTCCTCATTGTGCGGCATGCACCATGCTCTGACAAGAAATTACAGGGATCTATTCTCTCAGGAGTCTGTGAGAGGAAATGGGGTACAAGCCTCTTCCTCTCTGTTCCTTTTCAGGTTGTGGGACAAGACATCCATGTACCCTCCAGCAATTGAAAATGAACATAAGTATATTCTTGTTAAGTGATCCAGTGACTCATAGTGCAGTAATGAGCAATCAAAGCCATTGAGGGAATGAGGCATGCCCCCCCTTGAAGTTTTTGAAATGCTGGCTGCAGAATATCTTGGCATAGATAGGACCTTTCCGTTCTGCCTAATGGCAAGTTCTGTGTAACTCAAAAGCTTGCAAACTCAGACACTGGCAGAAAGACATATCACCTTACGTACTTTGTAACTACAAAATATGCAATTTCCTGCAACCTACGTAGCAGATGTTTACGTTTAGATACCACAAATCACTGGCACAGTCTTCATTATGTTTCATCAACTTTCTTTCCCAAATACTAATTTTTAAAAAATGGATTCACATTAGGTAACTCATTTTGAATGCTATCAGAAACAGCAGGCAAGCTACCAAACAGCATGTCAGCATGTGTTGGAGGCAGATATGATCCATTTTATAACGTAGAATATGATGTTTAGCGCTACAATTTGTTTAATGGTATAACTTAGTGGAGAAAAGAGGTTTCAACATATGCAGAGTATATACTCCTTTGCTTTTCCTTCCCTAGTGAGTTAACTACAGTATAATGCACACTACAGATCTTGGGTTGTGGAGAAGGGTTTCAATCAGAAGGCAAGTCTTTTCAATCAGGCCTAAGTTTTCACATCTCTTATTTTAAAAAAGGAAGCAGAGTTAATTCCAAGACAAAGGGCCCAACCCTATCCAACATTCCAGCCGCAGTGCAGCCACAAGGTAAGGGAACAAACATCACCTTGAGGAGGCCTCCATGACTCCACCCCCCCCCACTTCAGGATGCAGCACACTCCCTGTTGGCATGGTTGCATGAGTGCTGGAAAGTTGGATAGGATTGGGCTCCATGTCAGATAACGTATAATCATTGATTGATTGATTAATTAAAGAAGTATTTGTATCCTGCTTTCTTTCAATAAACAACACCAGAAAGAAATGGGAGGCTGGCTGTGGTTCATATTGCCCATACTGGTAGGGCTATTAAGCATACCTTAGGGTATGAAGACGGTTCGGAAGTTGCAGTTAGTGCAGAATGCGGTGACTCGGTTAGTCACTAGAGCCCAGTGTGCAGAATCTGCTATGTTGTTGCTCCAGCGGTTACACTGGCTGCCCAATCCTTTCTGAGCCCAATTCAAGGTGTTGGTAATGACCTATAAAGCCCTTTATGGCATAGGACTGGAATACCTCTAGGACCGTCTTCCCCGCTACATTCCGGCACGTCCCCTGAGGTCATCAGAGAGGGCCCTTCTTAGGGTTCCACCACCATCTGAAGCCAGGGGGATGGCGGCAAGGAACAGGGCCTTCTCGGTTGTGGCACCAACCATCTGGAATAAGCTCCCAGAAGATCTGAGGGCAGCTTCCTCAGTATATGGTTTCCGGCGGGGTTTAAAGACCTATTTGTTCTGTCTGGCTTTTGGAGAGGGAGATACTAGGGACACCTTTTAAAAGAATTTTTAAAACTTTTAAACCTTACTAACTTTATGCTGTTTTATATTTGGGATGTTCTGCTCTTTTTATGGTTATTATTTTAATTGTGTTTTAATTGATTTTAATTTTTAATATGTTATTTTAAATGGTTTTAACTTTTGTAAACCGCCTTGGAGTTTTATTTATAAAAGTGGTATATAAATATAATAAATAAATAAATACCTGCATAACTTATTATACTCGGAGCCAAATATGGCCTACCAGCTACGTTATGGAGACCTCATAGGGCTCAGTGAGAATCCTGGTTTTGATACTTGCCTGGGTCTGTAAAAACAAAGGAGGTGGGATTTGTCAAGCACTGGAAAGGCTACACTCCACGGCTTGTAGTCTGTACATATGAAGCGTTACACCAAGTCAGGCCATTGATCCATTTAGCTTGGTGTTAGCTGCCTTGGTTTCCTTCGGGCAGAAAGGCAGGGTATAAATTAAATAAATAAATAAATAAATAAATTAAATAAATAAATAAATAAATAAATAAATAATAACCGATGGGCAATGGCTATCCAGGGTTGCAGACTGGAACTTTTTGTTTTCCTGCCAAGGCTAGAGGTGTCAGGTCAGGACATTCTATATGCAGAGCGTATGCTCTGCCCCTGAGCTATCAGCCCTACCCCTCCATATTTGACCTGGTGTGTTACTGACAACAATGTCAGCTTGCTCTGGTGATAGCAAGTTTGCTATTGCTAAAACACTGGAGCTGAGGGAAGAGCCACTTCCAGTGAGAGCTGGCATTGTTGGGTGCTGGCCTGTGCATGAGATGTGTGGGGGCTCACTAGAGCTATTTGCATCTGTGATCCCAGGGACAGATGTGCAGGAATCATGGGCCATAAGTGGAGCTATTTACAGGGAGCTGGTGACTGGAATAGCAGGATGAGGGTGGATTCACAGAATGGAGTCAGACCTATTTTTGTGGGAAGCCCTGAACTGGAATAGAAGTTGGTCAGCAAGATGGGGTTGAGACACATTTGTAGGGAGGGGAAGGGGGGAGTGTGGGCAGGGGCTGTGCACAATCCTGGATGAAAGAGGCAGCCCATTTTCCTAGAACATTAATAGTCAATGACTTCAAGCAGCCAAATATCCCTTGTGGTGTCCAGTGAGCCAGCAGCTTACAGACCATATAAAGGATTGTTTCCCAACTTGCTACAGAGTAGGGGAAAGCTGTTCTGGACTGAACTTCAAGGCGCCCAGCAAGGTCAGGTCACAGTGCCTGCTGTGCTGGGGAATGAAGCCCAACACAGTACAGATCTGGAAAACACAGCGGAGGGAGGTGCAGCCCAAAGCATGAGATGCCAGGGAATCAGCAAGACCGTTTATGAATCTCATAGCTGCACTGAAAACTCTGTGGAACTGTCAGTATATTGCCAGGTTCCAAACCAAGACCTTCCCTAGTCTGTGTGGGGAGAAAGGACCAATTACACACGTGCACTTCAGGGCTCAGTGTGTTCTAGCACACAGAAGAGACTGGCAGATTTTTCCTAGTCACATCAAAAGCCAGGAATAAGGATATAGCCCAGTGGTTCCCAAACTGTGGGTTGGGACCCACCTGTGGGTCACTATCTAATTTCAGGTGGGTTGCAAGCACCTAGAGAAGCCATATTGAAAATATGGGAGATGAGCTACTAGAAAGGGGGAGGACTGTGTGGTTATTTTGCTTGTGTCAAGGTTGTAAATAGGCTTTTTTCTTTCTGATTTACTTTGCTATTGGAAAATGGTTGAGAAATAACATTGCTGCATTCTCAAGAAAGCAGCAGGCTCTGGCATCTCACAATGATGGCATTTCAGGCCATGACATCACTTCTGGTCGGTCCCGGACAGGTTGTCATTCTAAAAAGTGGGCCCCAGGGCTAAAAAGTTTGAGAACCACTGATATAGCTTCTGCAGCCATATCTGGATGACTTTTTCTTGGGGAGGGGGATACAGAGCAACGGTCTCCCTAATAAGGTTCCTAATGTGTCTGTCATTTAGCTATCTGTAGTGCTTTTATACCAAGTTTTTTACCATCATTATTTTGTGGGCATCTTGGATTGTGGACTTCATATTAGGGAGCAGAGTTACACATTCTGCACACTGAGGGCCTATTCAACTTTCCAATGCCAACGCAGCTGCAATGTAACCCTAAGGGAGGAACCTTGAGGGTACCTCCCTGACTGCTCTCCCACCGCAGGATGCAAAGCATGGCACAGCTGCACGAGCCCTGGAAAGATGGATGGGATTGGGCAGTGAGTGAAATAATAGACTCGAAATTGTGTTTGAGTTTTGCTTGCCTGAGGTTTCCTTCTAGCAGCATCAATGCCTTCCGTATCCTTCTCATCAGCATTCTGCCTGATGGCTCAGGAGCTTGCAGACTAAAGGGAATATAAATTGGACAACTGCCCCCCCCCAAAAAAACCCCGTAAACCCATCACCTTATTTTATAAGGATTGCAGGCTGGAAAATAAAGTACTTTTCTATGACAGCAGAAATAGCAAGGGCAAGGCCCAAGACAGATGATTAGATGTAAAATTTCCCCCTAGTTACCATGAGAGAACGTATTTGAACTTTTGCCACCTCAGTACCAGGCCTGATATTTCTTCATTGATTTTGGGCAACAAAATAGTGTTTCCCTTCCTGGATCAAGAATGGAGGTGCAATAGAACATCTTGGTCCCAACTTTCTTTGCCTAGTGAGGTCACAGTGCATGTTTTACATCCTTCAAGTGCAGAAAAGGAAGGTATGCTTGGATTTTGTGAGAAAGAAATGGAAGTCTGTTCTTTGGGGCGAGGCTTTGAAGTTCTGTGGAGTTCTGGATCTTCATGCTCATCATATTGGAGCACTAGGGAGTATTAGTATCTCCCTGTTTTAGGGTATCTTCATAAGTGACTATAAGAAAACGTCTGGCCTGAAGTGTGTTCCTTTTGAATATTAATTGTAGGGATAGAAAAAAGAGAGGCATTTGTTCTCATGGATATGGCCTCCTTGTTCCAGCTGTACAGTTGGACCTCCAAAGTATGGACTGTTTTATGATTCATAGTTCCCACTTTTCATTTATAGCTACCCCAACTCTATTGGTTGTCATCATATAGTGAGTGCAGTGCAATCCTAAACATGTTTGTAGTGGGACTTGCTCTCTAGCAAGCGTGCTTAGGATTGCAGCCTTAGTTTTGCCAGTTTTTGCTGAAGTGAGGTCAGGCACCCTGCTGCTTCCCAAATGTTTGGGGGAGGGACACCAACACAATCTGGTCTTCGTTCACAACTCCAGTATTGATTCCAATCTCTTGTGTTACACTGTCAGTTCTGGCAGGCTGATGACCTCCTGGAATTCCTTTCCTCCCTCCCTGCAACTTACCACTGGGGAATCACCATGGCCTAAACAATGATTCCGTGTAGGTATCCATCTGAAGCAGCCCATCTTGGCTGGAGATGTGATTTGCTCATTCCAATGACTCATATTTTTGTCGTTGGTTTGGCATCTCCATCCCGTTTTAGTTTTATTTGTTTGGTTTGCAGGTCAGGAGGTGTGTGGCTTGGGGAACAGTGTTTATAGGATTTGCATATACATATACAATTCAAAAACATTGTTTCAATACACGATTGTATTTGGCTATTCTAGTACTCTGTGGTAGAAGAAAACGGGTGGGTGGGATTGTGGCTCTATCTCATGCTAGGGATGTTTGGGCCCACACATGTGATGTGGTGTGCGTGCGTGCGCGCGCGCATGTGTGAGAGCAAAGGAGCGAGATCCAGGACTGAAGTGGGAACCCTGGCCCTCCATTCCTTGGATCCTGCCCCCAGGGTCCCCCTCGCCTCTCCAGGCTGGGCTCTTAAAGGGAAATCGTGGCGCCTGCACATGCCAAGTGACCCAGGTGAAGGAACATGTGACACCTGCTTTAATGGGCTGCCGGCTTCCTCTGCTGAACCAGGGCCAGCTCCACTCCGGCCCCCGGCCAAGCCAGCAGGGAGGGGTCACCAGAAGGCTCACCGCAGGGGAGGCAGAGAGGAGCGGAGACAGGAGAGCCACAGCGGTGGAGGATGCATAGAGGGAGGAAGCGGTGGGAAGGGAATGAAACAGGGCGAGAGGGGGAGTTAGCGGCAGAGGAGAGGGCTCAAGCGAAGTCTGCCGCCCCGATCCTCTCTTCCCTCACTCTCCCGATTCAACCCTGCCAGCTGGACACGCTCTTTCCATTATATTAGGCGCTGGCAGGACTAGTCGCGATGCAAGGAGGAAGGGGAAATCTCATCCCTCTTGTCCTCATTTCCTCCCATTCCTGACGCTCAGCACATTCATCCGTCTCCCGCAACCCCCCACCCCACCCCGTTTACTGCTAATTTCTCTGTATAGGTTTTGTGACATCAGAGCTTTCATAGCCAATCGGCTCTCAAAATGCTGTCGTCTATTTGCATTTGCCATCCTACTGGCTGCGTGGCAGAATGGGGCAAGATCGTCGACCAGCAGTCGCGCCCGTCCCAGTCACAGCCCAGGTAAAAATCCCCAAGGCTTCAGAGCTGTAATAGGTGCGGTTGCAGCAGCGGGACTCTTGCGCAGACCACAGAACTCGTCGGGACTTTATTTCGAGGACCTAAAGACGGAATATGAATACCAAAGACATATAATATATGCAGGATTTAACGTGAAATTAAAACAAATCTGGATTGGGTTTAGACTGATGAGTTCCAAACCGGGAAGTAATGCGGATGACCTCGAGTCGGTCATTTCGATGTAACCAATATCATAAGGTTGTGTATGTGTATAAAAAAGTAGCTCTATGTATGCTGCCCTGAGCTCTTTGGAGAAAATCTGGGATACCATTGTTACTTATTGTCAGGGGAGCCCACTTGAGTTCAACATTGGGGGTGCCCCTAGCCAGCTTGGCTGATGTAGCCACGCCCCCTGACATAGCCACGCCCACACAGCAGTAAAATGGCACCGTCAAACCATCTCTCGCTCCTCCTCTGTCCCTCCCACCCTTGCTGGCCCTCTGGCCCTCCCGCCATCTCTCACTCGCCCTCTGTCGCTCCCACCATCTCTTGCTCGCCTTCTGTCGCTCCCACCATCTCTCGCTTGCCCTCTGTTCCTCCTGCCATCTCTCACTTGTCGTCTGTGGCTCCCGCCATCTCTTGCTTGCCCTCTGTCGCTCCTGCCATACCTTGCTCGCTCTCTGTTCCTCCCACCATCTCTTGCCCGCCTTCTGTCACTCCCGCCATCTCTCGCTTGCCCTCTGTTCCTCCCGCCATCTCTCGCTTGCCCTCTGTCGCTCCCGCCATCTCTCGCTTGTCCTCTGTTCCTCCCGCCATCTCTCCCTTGCCTTCTGTCGCTCCCTCCATCTCTCGCTCCTCTTCTGTCCCTCCTACCTTCGCTCACCCTCTGTCAGTCCCGCCACCTCTCGCTTGTCCTCTGTTCCTCCTGCCATCTCTCGCTTGCCTTCTGTCGCTCCTGCCATCTCTTGCTCACCCTCTGTTTCTCCCGCCATCTCTCACAAGGAAAACCAGTAAGCCCCAAGCCAGCCCCCCCAGTCCCCTCCTAGCCACAGCACACAAGCAGGACTGCTTTTTCAGTGCTGCTGGTTGGCTGGCTGCAAAGTTAATAGGCTTGTCTGTGTTCTCCCAACGCAGTGGTGGGATTCAAATAAATTAACCGGTTCTATGTCCTTCAGGGCCATCCGCTGCCTTTCTTCCCTCTCCCAACTTAAAATTAGCAACCGGTTCTGCAGAATAGGTGAGTTTCTGGCTGAATTTCCCCACTGTCCCAACCCAACCAATTAGCATGCGACAGGTAGGTCCTACAAGAAATAAAAACCAATCCAAGGCCCATATTAGCCTTGTGAGCAATTAAAAGGAGCATTGGAATGCATGCCTTCCAGCACTGCAACAAACTGGAGAGGCCAAACCGAATTTGGGTAGGTTTACCCGTGTGTCCAAGCCGAGGGTTGCGCAGGCATGGGTGTGCTGCTCTGTGGGGGGGGGCGGATATTGGGGGGCTAAGCCCACACAAGAAATTATTGTGGGTGCCCTCCACCCCCTTGCACCCACAAAGTCGGCAACTATACTTATTATAGAGCCTCAAAATGCTCTGCATGAAACATAAGGTCAGACTGAGGGCTCGCTACCACCCTTTTTCCAAAAGTGGCCAGCCAGAGGCCGCCAGGAAACCCACAGGCAGGCCAGGAAGCCAGCAACCCTCCTCTTCCACTGTTTGTTTCAGGGACAGAAGCCTCCCTACTTAAGAATACTCAGCTTAAGAACTGAGCCAATCAGTTCTTCACATGAGATGTATTCACAAATGCACTCACAACACATGGGTTGTGTTTGCACACTCAGGTTTGTGGCATTTTTAGGAAAATCCTGATGGGGCATCGCTACCTCACCTTCTGCCCCCACACCACACGCCGCTGATACTGTATACTGTGTATGTCCATAGGTGATGATATAGCGCCCAATTCCAAACATTCCCCATCTTATTCCAGCCATCGCCAATAAGCCCTTTGTTGTTGTTGTTCAGTCACTAAGTCGTGTCCGACTCTTCGCGACCCCATGGACCACAGCACGCCAGGCCTCCCTGTCCTCCACTAGCTTCCTGAGTTCGCCCAATTTCATATTCATTGCTTCGGTGACACTATCTAACCATCTCATCCTCTGTCGCCCCCTTCTCCTTTTGCCTTCAATCTTGCCCAGCATGAGGGTCTTTTCTAAAGAGTCCTCTCTTCTCATCAGGTGGCCAAAGTATTGGAGCTTCAGCTTCAGCATTTGTCCTTCCAGGGAGCAATCAGGCTTGACTTCCTGGAGAATTGACCGATTGGATCTCTTTGCAGTCCAGGGGACTCTCAAGAGTCTTCTCCAACACCATAATTCAAAAGCATCGATTCTTCGACGCTCTGCCTTTCTTATGGTCCAGCTCTCACAGCCATACATGGCTACTGGGAAAACCATCGCTTTGACTATGCGAACCTTTGTTGGCAGGGTGATGTCCTATTAGCCCACTTTTCAAGATAAGATGGAGTATGTACAAAGTAATTTGGAGTACTCTACTGTAGGTGTGCTGTAAGTATAGTTTATTCCATATTCCACATGTTCGCTACCAAATCATAGTGATGTTGGACTTAAGTGCAAAATTACTTACAGTTAGACTCCTGGAACATGTCAAGTAGGGGAGTTTTGTATTTACTTTCTCTGGACATGGAGGTTCCATTTAGCTATCCTGGATCTTAGTGATTAGTAGACATATCCTCCATGAATTTTTTAAATTTCTAAACTATTGTTCAAGCCAATTCTTGAATTACAGGAGTGCCAACGGGGGCTGCGGACACTCTATAGCTATTGCATTTAAAAGGCAAGCAAGGGTATGATTTGGCTAAAATAAAAAGGGTGTCAAGAAATGTAGCTTGTGGATTTCATTAAGCCCTCCCATCTTTTCCCCAATAATTTGAACATTGGTTTTATCTTTCACTGTATAGTACGCTGGGAAACATCAGATGAAGAATAAAAAAATGGCCAATGGTGGCCATCATTACATCTTGAGGTAGCGTAATAAATGCCATAAGTTTGAATGTGAAGAGTTGTATATGACCTAAGTTATGTGTCACAGTAAAATACAGGTTTGCAATATACCATCAGCTTTTAACATTGGAAAGATTTTCTGAAAAGTAGAAATCTGAGTTCTTAAATAGAATCTTTATTCATGATTATAATTCTTGTATACCACAATCCTAAGCAAGTTTAATCAGAAGTAAATCAATTTGATTTCAGTGGGCCTCATACCCTAATGCAGTGTTTACGACTGCAGATCCATGCAGCCTGAACCGCCACAGAGATTGGAAAAATGAAAATCTTGAAATCATTGCACTCTGAACTCTTTGGATTTAGGGCATATGTAATTTTGCATCAGAATACAACTAACCGACAAGGTGTTTATAGTCTTGCATATCCATGCTACACTTGCCCACTGGTTAAAGAGGCTTCTTTTAGAGTATTCTCTCTCTCTCTCTCTCTCTCTCTCTCTCTCTCTCTCTCTCTCTCTCTCTCTCTGTGTGTGTGTGTGTGTGTGTGTGTGTGTGTGTGTGTGTGTGTGCGTGTGCGCGCACACGCACGCGCACTAGCTGTGTATCTTTTTAAAAAAGAATAAAACTATTATATATACAGTCAGCGATAGGATTAACAAACGACCTGGGGGAATGCTGGGTGGGACGTACTCATAATTGGAATTGGCAGCCCGCGCAATTGGCAGCCCGTCTGTTCTGCCCCGCCGTCGCCCCCGCCGGCCGCGTAGGGCTGGGCCTGCTGCCCCCGGTTGGCACGCCCCACTGCTGCATGCCCGGGCCCCCGGCCCCCCCAGGCGAGCGGGCCCCCGGGGGGGCCCCCAGGCAAGCAGGCACCCCCTCCGAGGCCTGCGCGGCCCGCGTGGTGGCGGGGAAGGCGGCGGGGCGGAACTGACAGGCAGCCAATCGTGCGGGAGTTCCGCGTACATCCTGCCCAGCGTTCCCCCAGGTCGTTTGTTAATCCCATCGCTGTATACAGTACATACATACATCAATCAATCAATCAATCAATCAATCAATCAATCAATCAATCAATC
>JAJKFI010000014.1:23232451-23286029 GCA_029204185.1 Lerista edwardsae
ATCAATCAATCAATCAATCAATCAATCAATCAATCAATCAATCAATCAACAGGTACTTATATACCGCTTTTCAACACGAAGTTCACAGAGCGGTTTACAGGCAAATAGTAATAATAAAGTTAAATGGCTCCCTGTCCCAAAAGGGCTCACAATCTAAAAAAAGGCAGACCGCCAGCAACAGCCACTAGAAAGACTGCGCCGGGGTGAAGAGGGACAGTTACTCTCCCCCTGCTAAATATAAGAGGAACACCACTGGAAAAAGTGCCTCTTGTCCAGTTAGCAGGGGATACATTCATACATTAAGTTTCTCAAACTGTGGGTCGGGACCCAGTAGGTGGGTTGTGAGGTGGGTTGCGAAGCACTTAAGGCAGTCATCATTGAAAATATGGGAAGATGGGACAGTAGAAAGGGGGAGGGTTGTATAGTTATTTTGCTAGTGTCAAGCTTGTAAATAGGCCTTTTTTTCCCTTAAAGCCTTTAAACAGGCTTTTTTCCTTTGATTCACTTTGCTATTGGAAAATGGCTGAGAAGTGACCTAACATATTGCTGCATTCTCAGGAAAGCAGCAGGCTCTGATGTCACTTCCGGCCATGACATCACTTCCAGTGGGTCCAGGACAGATTTGTCATTCTAACACATATATAAGTGTGTGTGTGTGTGTGTGTGTGTGTGTGTGTGTGTGTGTGTGTGTAAAAATTCTAAATAATAATCAAATTTCAAGACTATTCATTTCTTTTATTTGCTTTCACATTTATATACAGTACTGTGCTGCCTTTTTTAGAGGATGAGATGGTTAGATAGTGTCACCGAAGCAATGAATATGAAATTGGGCGAACTCCGGAAGCTAGTGGAGGACAGGGAGGCCTGGCGTGCTGTGGTCCATGGGGTCGCGAAGAGTCGGACACGACTTAGCGACTGAACAACAACAACAACAACAGTGCTGCCTTTCCTCCAAGGAGTTCAGGGTAGTGTAAATGGTTCCTATCCCTCCTTTTATCTTCACGATGATCCTGTGAGGTGTTTTAGCTTGAGATATGGCGATACGGAGATCATACTGTAAGATTCAATTTTGAGAGGGATTTGAACCCAGGTCTTCCTGGTCCAACACTCTTAACAAGGAACTCTGAGAGCTGTAGTTCTACAAAAGGGCTAAGGATCTCTGACAGGGAATTCTCCACACCTCAGGCAAGTAACAGATCCCAGAGTTCTCTGTGGGAAGCCATGGCAATAAAGCCGGGTTAATTGACTTCCTGGATCACTCTAGCAATTGGCTGCCATGCGGAGGGAACCCAGGTACCTGGATTCCCCCCAACTGGTAGTTCTCAAATGAGAACTGGTCTTTTCCCTTCCTGGTAGTGACTGGACAATTCCTGTGGGTATCTCCTAGGACCTAGGAGGTACCCTAGGCTAGAGTGTGTGGGAAGGTCCGGTACATGGGCTGTGTGCTTTGCTCCTCCCTCTCCTACATAGCACAATGGGTTGCAATGGCCGTGCTAGATTACCGTAAGGGGATACAGCTCCATGCATTCTGCTCTGTGCTATGTTCCAATACTATGCATGCTTACTTAGAAATACATCTCACTATGTGTCAAGTAAAACAGGCATAAGACTGCAGCCTCAACAAGATAGTATACTGTACATTGTTCCATAGCTCCAGATTTGATCTCATGTCTGTAGACTTATGGAATTCTTTCAACACCTCAGTCAAGAATTATGAACCCCATATGGCACTTCATATCTGCTGACCTAAAATAGGAGCTGCCTCTGTAGGAATTCCTGCATCAACACAACTGGGGATTTTGGTGCAAATGGCTCCCTTGCGCTTTCCTATCTCAGAGAGCAATCCTAACCTGGAGTTAGGCTGGCACAGTTAGGCCAGCAAAGTTTGGTCGGCAGAAAGTCAATTAACCCGGCTTTATTGCCATGGCTTCCCACATAAAACACATTTGGTCCACTCTTGGAGTCAGAGAGTCCAGCACACAGACATGCGTCATCCTTCCTGACTCTGAGAGCGGTCCAAATGCACTTTTTGGTGTCCCTGGTGCCAGTTAAATTTTGCTGGCCTGACTGTCCCGGCCTAACTCCAGGTTAGGATTGCGTCCTCAGTGAGGCTGGCTTGGTCTTCAAAGTGAGAATAAATGACAGGAGAAGAAAACACTCAAATGAAGAAATCAAAAGTTGATTTTTGTTGTTGCATAGTCTTAGTGGAGTATAGATATAGGGGTGATATCATGACAAGCTCCTCCACTTCAACATTTACCACAACACCACTGCCCAGCATACTGTGTAATTTATATGCAGGAAGATACGCTGTAATTTTAATACACTGACAGTCCAATCCTAAACATGTCTATTTAAACGTAGGTTCTGTTATGTTCAGTAGGCCTTACTCCCAGGAAAGTCTCCATAGTGCTACAGCCTCATATTACTTTGGGTACAGAATAATACCAATATTTTAAATATACTTAAGAGTCAATGATCAAGGCAGAAATTCTGCAATGAGTTTAACAGCTTTTGGTGTGCATGTATGCGCATGTGCACCCTTGGTGTGCCTACAGCAAGAGGTGCATGTGGAAGTAATGTGAGGAAAAACAGGTGTTTACTCAATTTTGAAGCACACATACCATTACAACCCCTGCAGGATGGGATAGTAATCCCAATCATCATTGAACGGATGGGCTCTTGCCCAGGAACCCAGGAGTCCCATAAAAGAACTGGAGTTCATGATTAGGATTCTCCAACAAATCCATACTCAGCTGAGGAAGTTCCCCAGATTCAAGTTTTTTTTTATGACTTGGGGCCCAATCATATCCAACCTTCCAGCACTGATGCAGCCACAGTCCAGCTCCGAGGTAAGGAAATAACCATTTTCGTACCCTGAGGAGGCCTCTTTGACTGTTCCTCCACTGCAGGCTGCAGTATAAGCCCCATTGACATGGCTGCGTTGGTGCTGGAAAGTTGGATAGGACTGAGCCTTCAGTGCATTCAAAGTTACCATCTGGGGAGGAATAAGGCAAACCATGGCTCATTTGCATATGTGAATACATTTGCAAGGAAATAAAAAGTTCCCCATAATGCTATACAAACTCTTACCTCAGTAATTAAATGTTGAAATGTTTTTTTTTTCCTGGAACTTCATAACATTGTTAGTTTTCTGAACCTCTCTTTTCCTGTCACTTCTTGAGTGAAAAGATTTCCCCTCACTACCACTATCAACTAGATAGTGCAAAACAAATGGCAATTACTATTGTTTATGAATTTGGAGCCCACTGAACAATGGGAGAGAGGAGACATGGACAATTTTTCAGACTTGATGAGTATTTAATCTGCCATTGGCAAAATCATGTTCATGTAGCACTGTGCAGAGCTGTGTATGAGTTTACATGCCTATGATTGCAGGCCTATATATCACATGCATCTCACTTCCAACCACTACGAGGGTTTCTTCTGTAGCTCAGTGACAGGGGCTTGAATTTTAGAAGCAAGAGAGATTGAGTTTGAATCACGGCTGCTACCATTATGGGTTCCAGATGTTCACGATTTCATTAACATATACATAGAAGCCACTTCTCATATACCGATACATTTCAGGCATGTCTTAGAGGAGCAGGACAGCTAGTGGTTACAGCAGGGATCCTTTCCCCCAGCTGCCTCTGATAAACAAATCAGATGGTATACTGGGTTCTTATATTGGTACCTATTTCTGTTGACATCTGCAAACCTCTATTAATTCAAGGACTGGAGGCGACTTTTCACCCAAACTAACAGGCCAAATTGCCCTAACTTTCTCGTGTTGTACCACATGATAGAATCTTTACATATTAAATCCTATTTTACTCTTGATTATGTTAGCTTCTCAGATCCTTGTTGCGTTCTTAGTATAAAGGATATTTCTCTTGCATGGTTCTTAGCAATTGTAGTCAGAACAAATGTTCTGAGAAATGCACACTTGGTAAATGTTTGCTTAAAGAAGAGTCTTTATTGCTTGCTCCCAATCCTCATATGCTTTAGCATCGCTCCCCATCGCTTCTCCCTCTGGTTGCTTTCCTGTCTCAGAGAGCAATCCTAACCTGGAGTTAGGCTGGCACAGTTAGGCCAACCAAGTTTGGCTGGCATAAGTGACACTGTAAAGTATGTTTGGAATACTCTCAGAGTCAGAGAAGCCAGCACACAGATGTGCGCCATCCTCCCTGACTCTGAGTGGTCCAAACACGCTTTATGGTGGCCCTTGTGCCAGCCAAACTGGGTTGGCTTGACTCCAGGTTAGGATTGTGCCCTCAGAGACATCCCTTTCCCAGCCTCCTTAGCTGAGCTCCAATATTTAATATGTTTGTAGAACAGAGAAAAGTGCTTGGAGGAGAGGCTGCAGAGGGCAAAAGGATTGTTCAGAGAACCATGCACCCTATTTAATGTTAAAAAAAACGGATTCCACCCTTTTTTTGGTATGTGATTAGGGAAACACCATGTTTAAATATGTTGTCAGGTAAAGGTGATGACTGGGAGAATGGTTGCATCTTTATATCTGTGTACATCCTCCTCTCCTTAGATTCAAAGCATGGTTTCACCAGTTTTTCTGTAACAATGGTTTGTAAAGAATGCAAAGAGTTGCAACTCGGAAAATTTTTCACAGTTGAATATGGCAGCCAATTGCCCTTCTGAATCTTTAAAAGTCTATCAGAAAAGTTTGTCAGAATGGCAATCAGAATGGCAGCCAATTGCCCTTCTGAATCTTTAAAAGTCTATCAGAAAAGTTTGTCAGAATGGCAATCAGAATGGTTTCCATTGTAGATTCCACTGTAGCTTTGTGGTCTCTAGATTTTTGGGGTGCATATGTAGAGACATGGTAGGAATTCCTCTGCAATGATGAAATGTGGCTGTGATGTAAATTTTGACTTTTTAATTCTCTCCAGGATTTGTATCCCAGATTTCTACTCCAAATGAAACACCTAAGGCAGCTTACATTTTATAGACAATACATTTTTAAAGTTTGCTAAATTCTGGATCTAATGTCATTTTCATTTCTACCTACCTCCGGAAGGATAACCAGATGATAAAAGGGAGAGCCCTATACACAGTCTTCATCATAGCGTTGCTGTTAGTATAAAATATTTCCACATAGTCTGCCCTGAACTTCTCAGGAGTAGCACAGATTACAAAAGGATACAAAGGACAAATTAGTAATACAGGTGGAAGCCTTCTTTGTGTCTGGCTCCTGAAAACACAAAAGTGTCTAACCTTCTTTAGCCTGATTGCTGCCCGCCTAGATCTTGGTTGGGAAACCTGCCAAACTCTTTATTTTTAACATCTCCATCCTGCATAAACTCACTTATGCTTCCACCCATAAAATCATGATATAAAAATGCAAACAGTATACACAACAACTTTCAAATGATATCTTCGATTGGGTTTAAAGGAAAGCTGCAAGGATTCCTACTCAGTGTAGCTAATGATATCAGTGGCAAAAATGTTATTGTAACTTTTAATTATGGAAGTGATAGAAGATGCAATAAAATAATAATTTGAACCTCTGTGTATTGCTGCTATGCAAGCTCTGTTGATTCATTGGGGTTTTGTATGGGACTCTCCAGCAAGCCTCACTGATAACTGCACAGCAACAGTGCTTGATGATTTGCGATTCTAGGTTTACTCAGCTGAGTGCACCTTTCTTGCCTTGTTACTGACATGACAGCATTCTGCTGCAGTGGCTTGTCCAAGAGAGTGTCAGCATATTTCAGGAAACAGTTTTCCCTTTGTAACATGCTTGCAAAGGAATGTGATGCTTGTGGAAAAGGCACACACACTTGATTTCTGTTGGCAGCATAAAAATGCCAGAAAAATCAAGCGCGCATCCATCCTTGCAAAATACTCCAAACGTGAGTTACGATTTCTGCCTCCTGCATCTGTCCTTTGCCAATGTTGAACACCACAGGAAATCTGTGGTTGAGGTTCACGCTGATGTTGTCTTACATCTGGCACACAGTTATGTGGTATTCTGAACTAAGACCTACTACCCTTTATTGCTAATCATTCCCACCTCCACCATCAAGATACATTCCGAAACCCAAGTAGACACAAAGGAAAACAGTGCTGAAGGGAAGGAGAAAGACAAAGCAGATTTAACTTGGTCTGTTCAGTATACAGAGCTGTTCATGTATCAATTTAATCTGATTTTGACAGCCTTGTATTAACCCATATTTGTTACAATTCTGTGTGTCAGCTGAATCAAATCTGCCTTTCCTATTCGTGTTTTTTATTTGATTTTGGAATCTGTTTTTCTAGACTAGAGTTAGGCTAGCTAATGAATACAGGTAGCAGTGTAGCTAAGCATACCACATAAGTTTGCCAAATGTATGACAACATCAGCATGGAGCCTGACCTCTCTACTTCCTGGCTTGTTATAGCTTGGGAAAGGAAAGGTTTAGCATGCTTAAGACTCATGTTAAATGTTGCTTAGCTCTGAAATCTATATTGAATCTCATTTGAATCTCATTTGAACAGCTAAAGATTAAATTGATCATGGAGCTAAATATTGATAATTGCAATTATCATGCAAAAAGAGGTTAGTACATACTATTTCAAAGGGACCATTTTTTGAAAGGAGAAGATGAGTGCATGCATATTTTAAAATCTGAATACAATGTGGTGAGTGCTTGATGCTTCCATAAACAATTGTTCAAAAACAGCGACAATCTCACAATTATTAGTAGCTTAAATTCTGGTAACAAGACACGATAAAAACATGTTTTTAAAGCGACGTATTATGAGGGAAAAGTATGCAATGTGCAGCCCATCTTGGCAATTCTGAAACGGTACGTTTTGATAAATGTAGCAAAGTATCAGTGAAAAATCTTGTACTCATGAATAATTTAACTATAGTCTGAACAAACATAGTTATGTTAAAGATTCCCAATCAGATAACAATGTGGAAATCATCAATCATAATGCAGAACACTGAGATCTAGTCCAAGAATATTTCTATTACGTTTAAAGCTGAAGGAAGGGGAACAACGTCTTTGACTTGTAGAGTAGAAATAGTGTATGTGCCAATCAAGGTATAATAGAGCAAAAATAACTCTCCCGAATATTTCTTTTTTAAGTAGCAGGAACTGGTATTTAGCAAATGCTTAAAATGGGGGCCCTGAGGTTTTGTATGTGTACACAGGTAGTTCTAAAAACATACTATATATAAAAATATAATGTTTTGGTGGCACATGTTTGACAGGGAGCACTATGCTTCTGTCTTGATAATGTGGGCTTGGAGAAAAAGAAAAACTCTGCTATTAGAACTACAGCAGGCTTGCGCCCACTTGACATTTCCAGGTTGCTGGATTACTTTGTTGGGATGGCGATATAAAGCTATGACTCTCAGGGCGCAATCCTAACCTGCAATTAGTCTGGCACAGTTAGGCTAGCAAAGTTTGGCTGGCATAAGGGGCACCATTAAGTATGTTTGGACCACTCCCGGAGTCAGAAAGGCCAGCACACAGACATGTGCCAAACTCCCTGACTCTTAAGACTGGCCCAGACTTTGCTGGCCTAACTTGTGCCACCCTAACTCCAGGTTAGGATTGCTCTCTCAAAGTTGGAGGCATGCTGCACAGCTACTTTGCAAGGTGTAGGTTCTTTCCTGTTCATCTCCAGATATTTTGATTAGCCCATGAGATGAAATTTGTGTGAGCTTAGGGTGAAGACAGACATAACATGAAAAGGGAGCTTGCGCTGCTTCCATCAGCTGCAGAATGACCCTTGCCCCCCCTTGCATCACAACTGAAATTTTAGATATGCATACCAGCGAATGTCCTTATTCACATACTTCAGGTGTGCCACCTGCCTCTAAAAGAATATGTTTAAAAGTAACACATGAACAGTCATGTGTTTATCTGTTAATTTTTTTTGCTCTGTTCATTTTTTTAAAAGGCAACATTTTTAAAAGTGCAAAACTGCTCCAGAGATGAGAAGTGATTGGATTTATTGAATGTGGATCATGAGTACTAGCTGATCAGCTTCAGGCACAGCTGAGCTATGCTTCAAACTTGCAGGATGTCTTTCTTTCCCAGAGCTTGTTCCTTGAGAGGAAAGGGTACATTTGAACTTCCAGAGAGCTTCCAGAACCGTTCATTGCTTCAGAAATGCTGTGTGCTGCCTTCACCCGTAGTGCGCTTGCTGCATGTTGTGGAGTTAAATGACTGGTGCTGAGGATCAGAGGAACCACCCCCATGTTTCACAGGCCACTTCCCTTGTGGATCTTAAGGAACTCTGTAAAACCCAAGTTCTTACTTTTATGGAGAAAATGCAGGGATGTTTTATGTTTTCCAGAATGAGACTAATATGATGGGAAATGCATCTAAAGTACTGAACTGTTTCTTTTCACATCAGATTCTAAGTCAAACCCATGTTGTGATTTCCACATCCATTAAAACCTTGTTTGTATATGTCCAGTTACAGTGGTTTGACCTTAGAATATTTGGCTTAAGCCTCCTGTCTGGTCCAGTATGAGCTTATCTACATCAGATGCATAGAGTAGATTTAGGTTGTATTGGGAGCAGTGATGTCATCTGGTAATGAAGAACGGGAACGCTGGGCGGGACTTACACGTGATTGGCTGCCTGTCCGTTCCGTTCCGCGGCTACCTTGGCCTTGGGGGGGGCGCCTGCTCACCGGGGGGGACGGGTGGGGGCACGCCGGGTGCCTGGGCGAGCAGTGGTGGGGCGCGCCAACTGGGGGCAGCCCTCCCCCGAGGCCAGGGCAGCCGTGGAACGGAACGGACGGGCTGCCAATCACGCGTAAGTCCCGCCCAGCGTTCCCGTTCTTCATTACCAGATGACATCACTGATTGGGAGTATATGTTTACACATGTGAAACAAATATATAAATATACAGTGGGGCTAGAAATCAATCAATCAATCACTAGTATTTATATACCGCTTTTCAACACAAAGTTCACAAAGCGGTTTACAGGCAAATAATAACATTAAAGTTAAATGGCTCCCTGTCTCAAAAGGGCTCACAATCTAAAAGAATGGAGAACACCACCAGCAACAGCCACGAGAAAGACACTGTGCTGGGGTGAAGAGGGACAATTGCTCTCCCCCTGCTAAATATAAGAGGACACCACTTGAAAAAGTGCCTCTTGCCCAGTTAGCAGGGGTTCAGAAATGAAACTAAGATCTAAAAACCAAAGAATATGCTGGTAGTCGGGGCATGAAATGCATATACACTACAAACTTAAGTTGTGTTTGCTGAAATAGCTGAACCCCTAGTCAGAAACTAGTTTTACAGGAGGACCACTCCGTGAGCATACAAAGTGGCTTCATCCTGCATTAGGCCATTGATCCATCCAGCAAGCCCAATATTATCCATCTCAAGTGGCAGCAGCTGTCCAAAGTCTCAGGCAGGAGACTTTCCCAGCCCTTCTGCTTTAGCCTTTTAACTGGAGATGCCAGGGACTGAGCCAGAGCCCTTCTGCAAGCAAAGCATCTGCTCTGCCACTTGGGCCAAATGGAGCAGAGGGTGGAGACTCAGGGATAGTCGCCAGCGTCTGCCAAAAAGTTCCATTTCCACACCCGCCATCTCCTCATCACCTCCTTAGTTCTGTTTCTGGATTATGAGTTGGCTCAGTGGTTCCAAAACCTCTGGCCTACTGTTTTTGACCAGCCTAATGGACCATTGGTCCCCCATTAGGCTACAATCCTACACATTGCATTGGGCAGCAGATTTCTGCGAGGATTCTGTGGCTCCCCTGTCTGGTTTCTGCAGATCCCTGGGGAGCCACAACTCACAATTTGGGAACCACTGGGCTGGCTGGTAGTACTAAAGGGATAGATATGGTCCAGCTCCTATAGCAAATTATTGCAGTAACACCAAATGGGTTTAGTTAAAATTACTTTTTGTGGTGTAAGGGAACTATCCGAATACTTTATTTAAACAATGAGGCACAGTGTTAATTTGCTAATGAATTCTGTTTTGAAAAATAGCTTCTCCATTATATCTCAAGGAATTCAGTCTTTCCGAATCCAATGGTGTATGTGAAATGCTTCAGTATTTGACCCTGCATTACCGAAATACCATTTCACAAAGTTCTACATTCAGTTCACCCATTAGATCATGCAGAGAGTCTCATGTTAACTGTAACTTCATATTGACAACAGTAATTAAGTGAATTAAGCCTGTTTGCCACAAGGGAGCTATATATAGTAGCTATATTTTAGCCCCTAAGTATTGTAAGATTTAAAGGCCATAATGAACAATGGTGATAGCAACATCTGACTTCCAAATGGTTTGAAATATATACTCTGATCAGAAATATGAAAGGAAAAAGCATTACGTTTTTTTTAAAACCGCTTGTGCTGATAATAGTCATAAATGACAAGGTCAGGTTGGTTAGACTTGGTAGCAAAGATCACATGGTGAAATGGAGTAATTTGCACAAGAAGGTCTGATATGAAGACATCTGTCTAGAAGTGAAGACTGTAGGTCATGTTCTTAGGCTGTGTCCAGATGGCAGCTTTCACCACAGCTGATTTAACATGGTAAACACCAAACCAGAAGTGGCAAAAAGGAGGAAGTAACGTCTACTGTGAGGATTTCATTTATGCCACTCGTGCTGGTTCTGCTAGTCCTTGGTCCATTGAGGACTAGCAGCAGTCAACATGGCAAACAGCATGGTGCCATGTGGTTGGCAAGTATCAAGTATTCAGTATGCCTGATTCTTGCCAACACCTAGGTCAGCAAGCCGTTTTAGATGATGGGAAACAGTAACTTGGGAAGCAATAAACCCGAAAGGATCCAAGAGCCAAGAGAGGCAACCAACTTCACCATGAGCTTCCAGTGAAATGCTGTGGCTTGCCGAACTAATGAAATTCTTGATTATGTAAGAAGGAGGGTGCTGAGTAAGAAGAAGGGAAGTGTTGTTTCCTCTTGGCAAGCAATAGTTTGCAGGTATTAATGAAAACTTTGACAGACTCCTCAGCCCTGCAGTGATCCCCATTTCAAAGACATTTAAAAACAAGTGGGAGCATTAAAAGAGCTACAAGAGTTATTAGAGTGCTCTGAGGAAAGTATCGCAAATAATTTTTGTTATCTGGATTAAGTGCCTGATCCTATCAGGCCCAGCTTTGGGTGCACACTTGGCGGTGCAAGTGTGCCATCAGCGCTGGTGTCATAAAGATGCCGTAAGGCACCTCAGGGTTGGTAGTAAGGCCTTACCACCGGTGCTGGCCCAGCACCGGAGCTCACCACCCAGAGGCAGCAATGTGACACCAGTGGCCAGTAAGCCCTGATTCTGGGTGGGTGGGAGAGGGTAGGGGAGGAGCAGAGTGGGGATGGGACTGGCGGTGGCCTGCACTGGTGGCCTAAATAGCCAGTGCAGACATGAGTAGACCCACTGGAAGCCCTGCACCCTTCTCCCGATGTGCCTGCCCAATGCCGGGAGGATGCAACAGCAGCTGTTTGGCTACCACTGTACCTCAAGCACTCAGGCAACATAGGATTGGGCTGCCCAAGGTCACTAGGTCATATGCTAAAGGGCTGTGCTTCCCAAACTTTTTGGCACTGTCCCTCTTTTTAAACAACAGTCTATCACGACTCACTACTAGATAAAAATGTTTTTCATTGATCAATTACAAATGACCATCAGTGTCCTGTGCTCCCAAGGTTGCTAGAGATGCTATAAATAGTATGCATGTATTTGCTAGACTTTCCCAAGAAATGGAGTTCAAGGACTCTTCCCCCAAACTTTTACCCCAAACTAATTTTAGGGTACCCAGAAGGGTACTGGAGCCAGGTGTGCAGTTAGGCCAAACAAAAAGCTGGAACTGGGTTAACACATGATCCAAAGCATGACAATTACTAGAGAAAATGGGAAGATGTGACATTTTAATTTGGGGGTGTATAGAACCTTGTACCAAAGGTTAGCTTTCCAACTAATGATTTTCTTCTGCCAGAAAAACGAAGCAAGAGTGCTTGCAAAATTTAAAAAAAATGCTTCAGAAATGTTTTGCAACCCACTCAAAATCAGATCACAACCCACTGGTGGGTCCCAACCCACAGTTTGGGAAACACTGCTATAGGGGAAACACAAGAAAGATGCTTTTAAAAATAATCCTTAATTAGCAATTTCAACTCTCTATATGTATGTGTACACACACACACACACACACACACACACATACACACTGTGTAGTTATATACAGTATGAAAATGTATACAACAGTTGGGCAGTATTCAGAAAGGGGCTCAGATTTTTCTTGTTTGGTGGAAGAAGATAACAAACCCAGATATTCATCCAGTCCAATCATTTCCATCCTAGATCTGAACTGAAATTTGTTTTGTTTGTTTGGGCACTGGACTTGGGGGTCAGCTTTTCCATTACTTACGTGTTTGAAATGTTTAGAACTCCAGCAGAAACTGTGTAGAAGTGCTATTCCTTTTCTAGTTCATTGCAGTTGAAATTCTGGCAGCTGCTATGTCAGTTTGCAGTAAATTTTATTCAACACAAAGTCCCTTAGAAGGTTTAATAACACTCTCACTGACAAAGGACATGACGTTGCTGGGTTTTGTTTTGCTTTAAGAACAAAACACATGTCCCGCTGTTTTTCATCCATCAATATATTTTGGAATAAATGCACTAAATATCAGATCTGAGGGAGAAAGATTTTTGATGGTTGTGTTGACTTTCACGTAGCCAGCAGATGAATATCAGAATAATGAAACGCTTAGACCTAAAATTAGGCATATTTAGACTAGAATGGAAATGAACACAAATCCTTCACAATGAGGAGGCGGCCTTAGAAATAGCCTGCATGTTGGTGTAGTAGATTGTGTGGGACATTGAAACAATGCTGCTAATTAAACTGAAGCAGCTCAGCTCATAGGTGGGTCTCTCCGCATCATGAATTATTCAGAGTTCAATAAGATCATCATAATGGTCCTGCACGTCATACCTATATTGTACCTGTCATGAGAGAAGCCACATGCCATATATAGATCATCCTAAGTTTAATCAAGCAGAGTGATTGTATGTGAAAAAAAGTGTCTTAACCACTATTATGTGTTAAAATTTGCCTTGCAACCATGCCAGAATTCATCTGGACAGAAAATGAGCTGAGGGGCTGTGATGGTAAGACAGGGGTTCAAGAGCTGTTCTCGCCACTGAGTACCATATGGAGGATAAACAGATTTTGTCACCTAGCTGGGCACCCCTCCCATTTATCTCCCACTCTCTCTGACAAGAATGGCCATGATCAGGCAAAAGACATCAGCCTTCTCCTGTATGAGGTACTAAGCAAGACGTGGCACCATTCTCCAGAGCCCCCTCCCGATTTGGCGCCCATGGACCCGTTAGGCCCCTGTTGTTAATTCCCCCTTTAAAACTGCAAGAATGAGTATGAAAGAAAAACACTGAATTGTGTAAAAAGTGTGTAGGAGGGGGGATGGGTGGGCCCCATCCCTAGTGGGAAGAACAGCAGAAGCGCTGGAGCAGGACAGAATCATCCAGACTGGGCTGGGCCTGGGCGTGGTGCAAACAGGAAAATGCCGCGGGATAGTCTTTAATGAAGCGCGAGTGGCCAGGGCCGGGCTGCATGTTTCATGGGTGACTCATCACTCAAGTGGGAGGTATTGGAATGAGTAATGGGGGTAAACTTCCGTGGTGGCTACGCAGGCATGACCACTTTCCCAGTTCTGGCCTGCTGAAATCAGAGGAGACACACGTAATACTCAACACTGGACAGAGGAGAAGAGAGACGTGCAGCAGGCATACGATGCCGTCTTCCATGCAATTCAACATATACATACAGCCCAGTTCTATCCCCCGTCACGCTGTAGCATGCAGGTGCGCCATAGAGGTGTGCGCTGTATGCTGTTCTCATGGGGCGATCAGGAGGCCTGCAAGAGGTAAGGGAAATATTTTTCTCTTCCTTTTGAGTAGATCCCTTCATGGCCCTCCAAGTGGGTCTCTTTGGAGTTGTGCCAGGTATATAGCTGGTCTAAGTCCGAGGAGAGCCAGGGGTGAGGTGAGCTGAAAAATTGGGGACCCAGCATGCACGACTGCCGCCAGATCCACCCCTCCCTCCCATGACATGCCCCTTGGTTCCTCCTCTGAAATGCCCCATTACTCCCCTACCCAGTGCCCACCCGTCTTCATGTTACCTCTTCTGATGGTGCCTGGGCGCCCTGGTGACACATGCAGCCCCATTGTGCACATCATCAATGTGTCATCAGTGCTGATGGAGAGGCCTTTCCACTGATGGAACTAGTGATGCCGGTTCCACTGATGGACTAGTACTGTCAGCTGAAGGCAGCCATAGGATTGCCTGTTAGAGCACAATCCTATACTCTCGTTGCGCCGGCACTGGGCTCTTGTGCCAGTTCAGTGCTGTCGCAAATCTGCCGTTCGGCGCTGGACCGGCGCAAGCAGCAGCGCCGGCTCAGGCGCCCTGCTGCGCCTGTCGGCAGTGCTGGTTGAGCATCGGCGGCACTCGATCCGTGCAGGATCTCGCTGGGAGCGTCCCAGAGGCATGGCGGGGGCGTAACTGGGTGGCGCAGTGGGCAGTGATTGGGGTGGTGATGCATGATGGATGTAGTGCCACATCTTAAACCCCATCCCTGGCCAGCGTGGCCCCAATTTGGGCTGCTGCTGTTCCCGTTGACCTGTGCCTGCGAAACAGCAGGCGCAGATCTGAGCAGCCCCACAGGGCTGGCTGGGGCTTACCCGACTACAAGGATATGGCTCTGGTATGTCAGCCTTACTATGTCGGCGCTGCTTAGGATTGGGCTGCAAGTCATATATATATATATACAGGCCAGTGCTTTTCAACCTGTGGTACAAGTACCACTGGTGGTACTTCAGAATATGACAAGTGGCCCTTCGCCCTAGTGCTACCAGGATTGCATGGCATTGCTCTGTCTGACCTGACCCCACTAAAGGTGGAGGTGGCTACAGCAGCAAAGCAACAGCAGCCAGGTGTAACTGTGAAGCAGCCTGCCCCTTTGAAACAGGTGTGGGTTGGGCAAGGAAAGTGCAGCGTGCAAGAGAGACCAGGAGGCCGAAGCAACTGAAGGAGGCTCTTGTTGCAGGAGCAGCTGTGGGATATGCATGTCTGCACATTGCAGCTCTTTTGGGTGGCAGAGGTCCTTGGGAACTGCAAAGGTGATACTTAGAAAAATTGTACTGCATGAGTCGGATCAAAGTGGTGCCTAAGCCCACAGGAAAGAGAGGGGGAGATGGCAGGGATGGGAGGGCGCTTAGAGCCATTCGCTTGTATGAAGAGAATGGGTCCGTTCTGACAGGACAGGTAGTGGTAGTGTGGAAAATGACTGCCTGCTATGGACCACTCTCAAGTTAGTACCTTATCTGCCCTGGGAAGCTGAGTGACATTATCTCAGGATTAGGGCTATACAGGATTGGGAGCGATATAATGGGACTGACTTTTAGAAACAGAATGCTTTGGGCACCACGTTCCTGTGACTTCTGGGAATGGCGGGCTGGGCTGGGCTGGGCTGGGCTGGGGCTGGGCAATGCAGGCTTTGCTCCCCCTGTCACAGTGCTCCCTTCGCCCACAGCTCCTTACAAGTGTGCTCCCTGCAGGAGATTCGTGGGGGATCCTTGCCTTCCTGTGTGCCACACTCTGGAACCTGCCTGTGGTGCCTGCACTGAACAGCACGGACCAAGTGACCACCAGACAGTCCATCCAGCAGACGTACGACCTCACTCGCTATCTGGAACACCAACTGCACGCGCTTGCGGCTACTTATGTGAGTGCAGAAGCTTTGAGAGAGTTGGAGACTACTGAGTGGAGTAACCTGGGAGAACCCCCCCCTTCCTCCTTCCTCCATACCTTCTACTTTTCCTCTTCCTGCCCAACCATTAATCTTCCCTCTGCAAAATGTGCCGCATTTCCTCTTTCTGCTTTGATGCTTCTGCTGAAAGGTGAGATCAGGCTCTGTTTCTCTCTGTACTCTGGGCTGAGGGTTCAGTGAGACTAACACACACTGTAACAGGGATCCTGAAGGCCCAGTGACAGAACGTAGGCAGTTTAAAGGTGCTCAGGATTTGGAACAGAGAATTATGGAGCAGACATGCTTTGCTCTGCCTGCAGTACTCTCTGACAACAACACCTGCACCTTGACACCTCACATTTCCCTTCTGCATTGGTGAAGAGCTAAAATATAGCTCTCCACAGCATTGGCCCTCGCTTGGCAGAGTATCTAGCATGCTTCCCCCTCCCTGCCTTCAGGCACCGGTGGAGTCTCCCTGTTTACAATCTGTTGTGCATCTCCTGGCAGGGTGAGGTGAGGCCTTGTCTGTCAGAACTCGCTGGGGAAACGCCCGGCTGTGTGGAGAGCAGAGACTGGGGGCAGCCCCTCATCAATCTACATGGTATCCCCTGCTCCCTGGCCTACCTGGCATTCCAAACCCTACCCCTTGGCAGGGTTTCCTGGCACTGAGCACTGAGAACAATCAGGAGAGTGAGAATAGAAGGTATGTTTTGTTTTGGCACTGGGAAATGTTGGGGGAAATTTTCCATCCTATTTGCATTCTGGAAACTTCCTTTTAAAAATGCCAGTTGAGAAGCACGGATCCTTAAGAAAAACCAAGAACTGAGCCATTGTACAACACCTTGTTAGTTTTTATGCATGTATGTGCTCACTGCTGATTAACTTGGCCATGAAAGTGAGCAATCTCTTCAATCAATAGTGCCCCTAAGCCCTCAGAGATAATATATATGACGCATCTTCACAAAGGCCAAATGCACATCCGAGATACAACCAAAGCCTCATGGACTACACTGTGCCTGTATTCAGCCTGGTCTCTCACCTGAAACCCACAAGGGTATTCTTGTCGATCACTATTTTTTTTTCTATTCCTACTTCAGTGTGCTGAAATACTGCTAAACAGTGTGCTAAAATAGTGTGCTAAAATACTTAAATGCTGCAATATGATAGCATAACAACTGGAGCAACAGTTGTGTATAGTTCATTGAATGGCCTGTTTCCAGCCAAATGGCAATTAATCTTCACTGTTTAGTTATCATTTTAGCAAACAGAATTAAAAAGGCATACAATAAAGGTTGCTCCTAGATATGAATCCAATAGACCAGTGGTTCTCAAACCTTTTAGCATTGGGACCCAATTTTTAGAATGATGATCTGTTTGAGACCCCCCAGAAATGATGTCTTGGCTGAAAGTGCCATCATTGTGACTCCAGAGCCTGCTGCTTTCCTGATAATGCAGCAATAAGTTGGGTTATTTCTCAGTAGTTTTCCAATAGTAAAATGAATCAGAAAGAAAAAAAGCCTACTTTCAACCTCCCCCTGTCCAGCATCCCATCTTCCCATATTTTCAATATGGCTGCCCTAGGTGCTTTGTGACCACCTGAAATTGGCTCGCGACCAGTGATGGGATCAGCTAACGACTCAGGGGAACGCTGGGCGGGCAGCAGGAAGGCTGGGTGGGACTTCCAGGTGATTGACAGCCAGTCTGTCCGGGTCCGCTGCCCGCCCGCCTGCTGCACGGGCTGCCCCTGGGTGGCATGCCCCACCGCTGTGTGCCCTGGCACCCGGGGGCCCCCACCCATCCCCCCCCGGTGAGCGGGCGCCCCCTCCGAGGCCAGGGCAGCCCGTGCGGCGGGCGGGCAGGCGGCAGACCTGGACGGACGGGCTATCAATCACCCAGAAGTCCCGCCCAGGCTTCCTGCTGCCCACCCAGTGTTCCCCTGAGTCGTTAGCTGATCCCATCACTGCTCGCGACCCACTGGTAGGTTCTGACTGTGGCATTTTGAAATGTGTATATATCTTCCACCACCCCCCAAAATGCAAACACTTAAAAAAACAACCCAGTAGGGATATGTTCTGAGGGGCGGGAGGGATGTTAATATTGATACCAGTGCTCACCACCTGGGAACCTACATAACATATATATATGTAGAAGCGTGTGTGTGTGTGTGTGTGTGTGTGTGTGTGTGTGTGTGTGTGTGTAAGCATACACAGACACAGACACACAGACACAGACACAGACACACACACACACACACACACACACACGCCTAAAATGTTACATTCATCTTCACCCTTAAATGAGGTGAAATAGGGTGAAGCCCTATGGAAGTGACCTCAGTTCTTTTGTGATGTCACTGTGTTGTTGTGATGCTCTGCAAGACCTGGGCCTCTTGGATAGTACAATGCCACCTCTTGGTGTTACACTCTTTAGGAACTCCTCCCATCTCCGCAGCCTTGAAGATTTTCACCTTAAAATGTAGCACCACGCAGTCCAATTATAATAACCTGTTACATTTCTTCCATCTGATGGTGTTCTCCTTACCTACTGCTTTTCCATAGGTAGGTTGGCATTCACTGAGGTTATAGTGATTGGCAACTAAATGGTTCAGCAGGAGGGAAAAGACACATGTGTAAGCAAGCAGTGTCTCCATGGCCAAATGCTTTCTCTATCTTACAGGAAAGCAGTTGATTCTGCTGCCTTCTTGGCTGTTCTTGGAGGGATGTTGTGAAAGTGCTGCCAAAGGATTACTGTTGAAGCAAAGTCGCTCCCATATGTGGCAATGTAAGCAGTGGGTAGAGAAGCCTCCTCAAACAGCCAGGAAAAATGGAATAAAGCATCTTGACAGCTGAGGGGCACTCAGGTCACATCCACAGGGGTCTGTTTAGGGAATTAGACATACTGCTGTAAATGCATTGAATCTCTGCATTAGAATGGCCCAGGCCTACATTCGTCCTCTCCAATTAGTCCATTTGGTTGATATAGGGCACCGATTTCCAACCTTTTTCATCCCATGGCACACTGACAAGGCGCTAAAATTGTCAAGGCACACCATCAGTTTTTACATAATTGACAAGGCACATAGCATTACCGGTAGGAGGCTCACATCCCCCATTGGCCCTAAATGACCCTCCCCCCAAACTCACACGGCACACCTGTGGACCATTCGTGGCACACCAATATGCTGCAGCACAGTGGTTGAAAATAGCTGATATAGGGATTGCTGGACTAGCTAAGGGGATGCAAACTGCACAGCCTTGGGGAGAAAAGATGCCTGCCTTTTCCTAGGACCTACATTCCTAGTACTTAGGAACTGGGATTAAGGCCCCTAGTGAGGACCACAAGCAGCTGCTATTTGGATCAGTCCTGCAACCAAGATGGTGTACATACTGTAATTGGGCTGGTTTTAGGGTGCAAACTACTCTCCATGACCTGCTGTTACCTGGGTGAGTTCTGAGACCATCATCACCACACAAAGGCTATGGGCACAGAGGGAGTCTCAGATTAGTGGCATGAAGTTTGGGGTTGAGCACAGCACAGCTTCCTGAGAAGCTTAGCCTTTTTCCTTTTTCTTTTTTGAAAAGATAAGTCTCTAGCCCTTTTGGCTGAAAAAAAAAAGGTTTGAAAATAACGTGGTGAAATACTAGAAGCCAAAGGAGTCTGAGTACGAAATGTCCGTAGTCAGAGTGTGGAGCATTCGTGCTCTGCATAGTTTTTTGACCCTTCCCATGACCAGCAGAAGCAGCTTCAGTGATGAAAATAAGCAAACATACACACATTTTCATAATTCATACAGGTCACAGACCTCAGCATTTCTTGGCATAACATTTGAGTAATCTTGGCACAGAATTTTGACCTTTTTTTTTTTTTTTTAGCAAAGGATATACACTGTCATGCCTACTGTACCAACATGTAAACATGCAGGGTCAAGAAAGATAACATTAACACAAAGTCCTTTGAATGTTCCTTACATGTTGTCCACAGCAGTTCTATTTACTGCTGGACTCTCTTCTCCCACACTCCTATCTGCTGGTTCCCATCAGATGCCATCAGCTTGGTTGCTAGTTGTTCCCTAGTCAGGAATGACCTCTTGATCCATTTTCAGCCGTCAGTCAATACTTATGCATTATACACAGAAGTTCAAGGACAGATGGACTCTTCCCATTGCAAGGGTTTTGACTCTTGTGATCTTTATTGGTTTTTTCTTTTAAAAACTCCACTTTGCTAAAATCAAGAGAACTTCAAGAGAACTGCTAACCTGCCCCCACCCCCACTTTTGCCTATATAAATCTTGTTTGTGTAGGGAAAATTTTGATTGCAGCTTGTATCTAAGACTCAGAGTGCAATCCTAACCTGGAGTTAGGCCAGCACAGTTAAGCAAGCAAAGTTTGTCCAGCACACGGGCCACCGTAACGTATGTTCGGACCACTCTCGGAGTCAGAGAGGCCAGTACATGAGCCATCCTCCCTGACTCTGCGAGTGGTCCAAATGCACTTTATGGTAGCCCTTGTGCTGGACAAACTTAGCTGGCCTAACTCTGTTGGCCTAACTCCAGGTTAGGATTGCACCCTCAGTATTCTAAAAGCAAAGGGAAAGAACCCAGAGTGATTTGGGTAGCTCATCCATTGCTTTTCAACGTTTAGGGACAACATGGTTATAGCTTTCAATCAGAACTCCTATGGAAAGCAGAAGCATTCCAGCATGCCTGTCAGGGCTCCCTAGCTTGCCTGAGAAGACCGAAGCTGCCTTGTCTTGGAAGAGCCCCTTGAAAAAATCCAAAATGGGACAGAAGCCTTTGGCTGAGCCAGCCCAAGTCCTGGTGGAGGCCCTTGTCCCTTTTTTATATTCCTGCATAGTACATCCCCAGCTCTCTTCCCATCTGATTGCATCTCACCACTTTCCTTTCTCTGCCCTTGCCCTGCAAAGTCCATGCCTCTAAGTATTAAAGCATTTTCTGTCTTCCCTGCCTCTTCCCTTCCTGGTCTTGTGGTATTGGCCACGTCCCAGCCTGCCCTGTTAGTTGGTTTTTGTTGGTTCGTTGTTATTTGGAGAGAAATGTCTCCAGTTGCCCCCAGGCGACACAGAGGAAATTAATTTGTCTCCTGAGCTTGTCAGATTGTTCACACACCCGCAGGCCTTGACACACCTCCCTTCCGCTCTGTGCTTCACCCCACCCACTCACCCTGCTGCCTGGGCAATCCTGCTGTCCCCAGGGCATCAGTGCTGGCAGGGGGGTGGGGAATCCCAGGAACGCAGCTCAGCAGGGCAGGCGGGTGTTAATAAATTGTCCGTGCATCTCTTCCACAGTGTGCAGGGGGAATCGGGGTTCTCAAAATGTGCCTATGAACACGTATATGGGCAGTATGCAAGGGCTGTTACTAGTTCAACATTTCTCAAATTGTGTGTCAGGGCTCACTTGGCGGGTCGTGACTGGGAGCACAATCCTAACCTGGAGTTAGGCTGGCGCAGTTAGGCCAGCAAAGTTTGGCTGGCACAAGGGCCACTGTAAAGTGTACTTGGACCACTCCCGGAGTCAAAGAGGCCAGCACACAGATGTACACCATCCTTGACTCAGAGAGTGGTCCAAGTGTGCTTTACAGTGTCTCTTGTGCAAGACAAACTTTGCTGGCTTAACTGTGCCAGCCTAACTCCAGGTTAGGATTGCGGCCTGAATTTCTGGTGAGTCCTGCAGAGCCACCAATGAAAACAGGGTGATGCAACAATCAGAAACCTAATCGCCTCAAGCCCTGAGCCTGTTCAAAAATCAGATAGCTGCTAACTGCCCTGCAAACAGTTGAGCTCCTGCAGTTTGCAAGCTTGTGTAAATAGGGAGAGATAAATGTTTGAGTGTCTTATTTTCTGGTGTGTGTTTTTTCCCAAGTCCGTCAATGACAGGTAGTGGGGGCAGGTGAAGGTTGGGCAGGGGCGGTTCTAGTCAAAATGGTGCCCATGGCGCCCAATAAAAATGCGCCCCATGGGGGCACGCAATGTCATGATGTCATGATGTCACGCCGCGCGACACCCCACCCCCACTCTAAGAGGCGGAGGGGGCGCCGGGTGGCTGGCAGCGCGTTCTCCTTGCTCCGGCTGGCCTTAAAGAGCCAGCCGGAGCAAGGAGAACGCGGCGCCACGCGGCACCACGTTCCCCGGCCCGCTCTAAGAGGCAGGAGGGGGCGCCGGGCGGCTGGCAGCATGTTCTCCTTGCTCCGGCTGGCTCTTTAAGGTTGGCGAGAGCGAGGAAAGTGCAGGGCGGGGCCGGGCTGGGCCGCGGGCACCATTTTGGGGGCGGGGCATGCCATGGTCACAGTGCCCATTCCCAAGATGGCACCCATGGCTCGTGCCACCCTGGGTATCCCCTAGATCTGCAACTGAGGTTGGGTCATATAACTAAGCCCCTTAAGCCTGGAGGCTATGCATTAGAGCTGCCTCATTATAAGGAATGGATCGAATTTTGTTTGGAAAAAAATAAATGAAAGATTACTTGTAAATAAATGAAAATATTCTTTCTTTCTAGATCTTCCTTTTTAAAGTCTCATAAATCTAGATGAGTCCCGATAGAGTGTCATTTTAAAAAGTGCATCCTGGTGCTTAAAAGATTGAGAAGCACTGCACTAGGTGAAAAAGGAAATATTAACATCTGTGCACATATTGGGGATGTCAGTGGACCCGAGAATATTTGTATGCACATGGATACGTCCACACATGCATATGCATGGGTGTGCTGGCAGGTGTACGCATTAACCTTTGTTTGCAACACACTCCCATTGTGTCATACCTCACTGCCTCAGTGAGTGCACCTGGAGGATGAAAATGGGTGGAATAATATATGGAACTGTGGTACTTCTAAGGGAGAGAGCTTAACACCTTCTTTTCTTTTCCTCTTAGCTCAACTACTTGGGGCCACCATTCAATGAGCCGGACTTTGACCCTCCCCGGGTAATCGGGGCAGAGGCTGTGCCCAGTGCCACTGTGGACTTTCACCTGTGGCGCAGCCTGAATGACAATGCACGGCTAGCAGCCAACTACCGGGCCTACAGCCACTTGATGTGCTATCTGAGGACCATGGATGGTGCAGCCCCGGCTGCCATGCCAACTTTGCGTCACAGCCTAGCCCATTTCCGTGCCAGCCTGCAAGGGCTCCTGGGCTCTATCGCAGGCATCATGGCTTCCTTGGGCTATCCCCTTCCTCCTCCAGTGCCTGATGGTACACCTACCCTTCACAGCCATTTCCTGCGCAAGATGGATGACTTCTGGCTGCTCAAGGAGCTGCAGACCTGGCTGTGGCGCTCAGCGAAGGACTTCAACAGGCTACGCAAGAAGGTGCCTCCTTCTGCTGTTATGCTGCACGTGGAGACCAGAGGCTTCTGACCTTTGCCTTTCACTGTTCTTTCTGTCTTCACTTCATCTACTGATGTCGTACTCAGTCAAGGTCTAGGACTTTCCAGAGCCTCTGAATCCACAGTCCCTCCCCACTCACCTTAATGGTGCCCCCCCACTCTTACATCTCCATGGTGCTGCACTACTCTCTTTAATGAAGCTGTGCCTCTAGATGAGCACCAACATCTATCCATTCCTTTTCTTCCTTCCTCCACTCCTAAGTGTCCTATATTTTTTCTTATTCTTCCCAGAGGGGGCCATTAATTTTCCAGGAGAGGAAGAGCCCTGCTCCCTCCCACTTCAGTATGAGCAATAAAGCCCTGGCTGCAGGGCAGCAAACATCTGGCAGCCTCCACCTCTGACACTCCGCTCTCCTTTAAGTTGAGCTCCCCCTCCAGAGCCTGGGTGCCTGCATTTTTTAAAAGGGGCTTGTGCCAGTTAGGAACGTGCAAAGGGCTTCACAATGGCCCCAGGTCAGGCAGTTTTGAGGAAAGTGTTGTTTAAGATGATGCCCTGGTCCTCTTGCTGGGCCATAAACTCCGAGGATAATCTCAGCCAGGAAGTGCAAATGGGACACTAGAAGAGGCAGCATGGAACACAAACCAAAGGGACATGATTCAATGCAGACTGTCGTGGGTTTTCCACATCTTTTTGGGGGCAGTGGCCAAGAAAGCCTTTTGTACCAGTGATTCATTCATGCCACATTAATCAAAATCAAAACCTATAACAAAATGGGTAGGGCCATAATCCCAGCCAATCCCAACAGCAGTGTTCGCCACCTGCCTGCACATTTCCTTCTGTGCTGTGACAGGCAGGCCAGGTACACTGTCACCAGCAAGGAGAGGGATGGGGGAGGAAGGTGGGGAGATTCCTAAGTGTGGCCCCACCTCCAGTCCCATCTCCCACCCCCTCCTCCTTCCCACTGTCAGGTTGTGTTATTCTCAGTTTGTCTGTATTAATATTTATTTATTTTCAGATGTTATTTATTAGATTGTATTTATTGCAGAATTTCTATTCTTGTATTAACAAATAAAAGGCTTTCTCCAGAATTGTGTGGGCCTTATCTCTCTCTTGGCAGAGTGTATTCTGGGCAGGTCCCTACTACACACAGCAAGGGCCCAATCCTATCCAAGGTGCTGCCCAATCCTATTTGCTAGTGCTGGTGCAGGCATGCACTGCATCCTGCAGTGGAGAGGCAGTCATGGGGGCCTCATCAATGCAAGGAAGCAATTCCCAAAGTCCTACTTGAATGCTATAAGTTGCTGCAGGGGTGGGGATTGGGGCTAGGGAGGGTATTCCAATGGTGCCACTGCGATCGCAGTGCCATGGGCACCTTTGGCCATTTTAACTTACCTGGTGGGTTGCAGGGACATCAGAAGGGTTGGGGAGGCCTGGAGCCCCCTCTGTGGGTCTCCCTGAGGCAAAGCCCCAATTTGCACTCAGAAGTGCACTTCCGGATTTTACGTAAAACCCAGAAGTGAGCTTCTGAGTGCAAAGCAGGGCATCTCTTTGGCTCAGGGAGACCTATGGAGGGGGCCGCCGGGCCTTCCCAAGCCTTTTGATCTAGCAAGGGGAGGATCTAGAAGGAGAGGAGGCAAGTAAGTGGCAGGGATGAGGACGCCCCACCAATCTATTGCCTGAGACGACCTCTTCAGTTGGCCTCATGGATGGACCAGCCCTGGAGGAGGGGGCGGACAAAAAAGACTGGGTGGGGGAAATGACAGGCAGGACCAGGCTTTTAAGCACAAAGGAAATATTCTTTTGCAAGCAGGCTCTAGGCCAGTTTCTGCCCTTGGCCCACTCCCTTAGCAGAGAAACATAGGCAGGAGGCAAAGTTAAGACACATGCTGCTTCCTTATTTCTTCCTACCTATATTGTGGCTGTTTCCCTGCTCAGGAATCCCTGTGAGAGCTAAGGTAACGGAGTAGAGCACCTCTAATACCCCACAGCTGCTTGAGCAAGCTGGCTTTCCCAAGCACCGAGACCACAGGGACAATGGCAAGCAGTCAGAAGGGAGCTACCCTGAGCCAGCATGGAAAAATAATGAAAACTGGCATTCATGTGAAGAGAAGGAGACAGGCTCAACAGCTGACTTTCAAAAAAGAAAACTAGAGAAAACCAAGAGCAATGGGTTAGTCTGCATAGGTTCCAGCTCCCAGTCTTATTCCTCCTGATCTCAACCATCAGACCAAATTCCCATCCCAGAGCCGGCAATACAGTTGCGGAATCCTGTCTCCAACTAACAAGCCTCCCATACTGCACCTCTTAAAACGTGTCTGATGCTAGATGTAAGAAGCCAGCCTCAGTCCCTAGAGATCTATAACTGGAGGGCCTTCGCATTCAGCCTGGCTGTCCTGACCTTTTCCAGATGGTGTGAGATAAGCAAAGTGTTAAACAGGGATGGATTGGAGTCACAAGCTGAGTTGTGAGTCATTTGCAAGTCTCTGCCCTTGAGACTCAACTCCTTCGCAAGTCAAAGCGCACCCCCGTGGCAACTCCCCCAGAAATTCTGGAGTCATTTTGACTAGAGTATGAATCTTTTGTGAAGTGAGCAATGGCACATGGAGACAAAAGGAGGTTCTGACTGAGGGGTTTTTGGAGTTGTTGTTTTATACTCCCCTGATGTTCCCGTCCCATCTGTAGTCAGTGATGTGCTGAAGTCTTTCACTTCAACCACCAATTCATTTGGGTAAACAAAAGTTGTTTGAGCAAGGGTAGCAGTGCAGAAAAACTATCAATCCTGTACAAACTCGAGCAACACCCCCTTGTTGCAATGGGACTCTCAATTTTGCCTTCTGAAGGAGTGCCGGACACACCATAGACCAATATGGATTGGAGCCCAGCAAGGTGGGAGGGGGCAGGACAGTGTGAGGGGACAGAAGCAGAAAGCGGGAAGGGCGTGCACAGCCACTGAGAGGCTTACAAGTATGACCCAATTGCAGCTTAGAAGTAGTCCCATTGCAGCCGGTCATTCAGCGAGGCTTCCTCCAGGTAACAATGGAGAGTAGGAGGGCTGCATGTTGCCACACCTGAGCCACAGTTTCGAGTCATGCCTGAGTCATTGACTCAAGTGTACACGAGTCAGTGAAAAGCATGTGTTTTCAAGGTTCTGTCTCAAGTCACATGACTCAAGTTCCCATCCCTTGTGTTCAATAAGGAGATGAGAAAGCCTGTCCTGGCCACACTCCTATCTACATCCTACATACACATCCATGCGCACCATCTATGACAGCGGAAGGACCTGGGCTGGGCTTCAGTGCCTTACTTCTGAAATGTAACTCTCCACCAGATGATTCTCACTCAGTGCTTCTCTCCTTTCCAAGGCTGCCGCATGACAGCAACCCTGCTTCCAGGTTCAATGGTGGTCCTGCCATTAGCCTGGGGGGGGGAAGTGCCCCAGGCGGCAGGCCGTGCAGTATCCCCTGGGCCCTCTGGAAGCTGTCTGAAGCCTCCAGAGGGCCATTAAACAGTACTTTTGGTTTTCCGATGAAAAACGCAAGTATTGTTTAAAGGTCTTCTGAAGGCTGTAGAATACTTTTGGAAGGTGAAGGGACGTTGTGTGAGGCGCCAGAACATGTGGGGTGAGTGGGGGTGGCAGTCTGCTCTGACTCCAAGAGTGGTCCAAACATACCTTATGGTGACCCTTGTGCCGGACAAACTTTGCTGGCCTAACTGTGCCAGCCTAACTCCAGGTTAGGATTGCGTCCTCAGTCTTCTTCAGAACCTTGGAAGAACTGAACAATGTCATTAGAATCCTATCAGCAATGAGAAATATTTTTGGTCCTTCTAGAATTGCATTTTTTTCAGTCAATTTGAAAGGACTCATCTATGTATAGTAGCTAGAGTAAAATGTTTTTGTTCACCTAGGTAAGTGTTGACTGGGTGTATTGCTTACAATACACTGAATTCTAAAATTTAGGAAAAAAATCCCATTGTTTTAAATTCTGCAGTGAGCTACGGCATCATTTCTTCTTCATCATTTTTCCACTACACGTCTTCAGAGAAGAATGGAGAACATACAGTGTGAGTGGAGCTCAAATTAACAGGGGTTACAGTGGGGACTATCCCCACTTTTGTAAGTACTGCCTGCACTTTTACTTTTTGTAATGGCCTCCTTAGGTTTTGTTTTTAGAAGAGTACTGGAGAGCCATTATTTGATTAAAATTGTGGGGAGTCGGGAGATAAGGTTTGTAGGTTTCATCACGGACTCCCTATACCTCCCCAGTTTCATGCAATCTGGTGGCTAGCTTGCCCACACAACCATTTGGGGAAACTTACCTTCAAACTGTTTGGTTGATTTTCATGTATCAGTGAACATACTTTTAGAACATAAGAGCCCCCACTGGATCAGGCCAAAGGTCCATCTAGATCAGTGATGGCAAACCTTTTGGGATTGGCTTGTCAAAACTTCAGAAAATGCTTAACTTGACTCTGTTGGTGTGTCAAAAACCCTGCTCCCAAACAAAAGAGAAACTACTGTTTATATTCATAAAACAAAAAATACAGTCCAATCATTTGCGGTGCTATGCATTATGTAAAGAAACATCAAATAATTACAAAAATGAAAAATGAGTAGAACAAACTCAGTTTTTGTCAGGTGTTGGTAAATGTTGGTATGTCACCCCAAACTTTATGGCATGCCAACTTTGACATGCGTGTCATAGGTTTGCCATCACTGATCTAGATGGTATCTCACAGTGGCCCACCAGATACCTCAGGGAGCACATAAAACAAAAAGATACCTGCAATCTGTTGCCACTCCCTGGTACCTGGCATGTTGAGTTAGCCTCCTTCTAAAACCAGGAGGTTGCACATGTACTGCACGGCTTGAAACCTGTCTCAGGGTGCAGTCCCAACCTGCGCTGGAACAGGCAGCGCTGGTTGGCATGCACTGTATCCAACACAGGTTGAGAGCAGGCTGGAGCCTCCACAGGGCAAGGGCATGTTTGTCCCCTTACCCTGGGGTAGGCACCAACTGCCCCAATCGGGCTGCTCAGATCTGTGCCTGCTGTTTAGCAGGCACAAGTCTGAGCACAACTGTGGTGGCCTGAATCAGGGTCACGTGGCCCAGGGATGGGGGTTAAATGACACCACTTAACAGCAGTGGTGTCATCTAAATGATTTAAGAACAGGTACTCACTTTTGATTGGCACATGTCGGGACCCATCCACCGGAAGTGACGTCATAAGCCAGAAGTGATGTCGTGGCAGGAAGTGACATGAAAAAAGCCCTTTTTAAGGCCTCAGATGATTTTAAACTGACCCAACAGTTGCAACAGTATTCCACAGCACCCCCAGAACATGTTAAGGAGGCCTGGCATCATGTTAAAACCCCAGAGCAACTCATTTTTCAGTGGCAAGGAAAGGAAAGGCTCCGCTGGCTGCCTGCCTGCCTGGCTGGCTCTGAGAACGTGCAGGCAACTCAAACATGCAGGAAATTCAAACGTTGCAGAGGGCGGAGTCGACGAGTGGGCGGGTGAATGGGCGGGGCCAGCTGTAATCCTAGAAACCGGTACTCGCGTACCCCCACGTACCCCCTGCATGACATCACTGCTTAACAGCCACATCCAGGCTCCCCTCCACTCCCTGGACTGCGTCGCCCACGAGAATAACTACCCCTGCCCTGTTCCACCCTCCCTGCCGCCTTCCCCCCCGCCTAGAAATGGCCCCACACTGGCTGAACTTGGCTGGCACGGAACCAACGTACCCCTTGGTCATGGCGGTAGTGCTAGGCTGACTCAGCAGCCTGCGTTGGTCCAGTGATTCTTGCGCAGGCACGCAGGTGCGCGACACTGCAGGGCTGAAGCAAGCGGCTTGCATCGGCTCAAGGGGGGTTAGGATTGCTCTGCCCATCATGTCCTCTCTTCAGGTGCCTCTTTTCCAGATTGAAGAACCCAAATGCTGTAGCATTTCCCCGTAAGGGAGGTGCCCCAGCCCAGTAATCATTTTGGTTGCTCTTTTCTGCACTTTTTCCAGTTCCACTTTTTGAGATGTGGCAACCAAAACTGTATGCAATACTCCAGTTGTGGCCTTACCATCAATTTGTACAATGGCATATTATAATATAAAACCTTTACGATCATATGCCACAAATTGTACACCTACAATATGCACAGTCCCAAACATTGTCATCAATGTTCATACATATCATAGCAAGTTTGTTAAATCCCGTATGGAAGCAAGAAAGGATGCATTCTGCTCCACAAATGACTGGAATATATACCCCCAGAGGGAAGTGCAACTTGTATATGCATCAGCAACTGGTATGAAAAGAGTGTAGAGATCCTGCACTGAATAAATAGATGTAAGAAAGAGTCTGCATCAGAGTTGACTAAGACTTGTACACTACTGGATTCAAGCCCTGGGTTATGTAGGAGCATTGAGTCAAGAGCTGGGGGTAATGAAAATGGTGCCTGTAATTCTTCCCTGAAACCAATGGATTGCATTCCTTGTTTTCTGAGTCAAGCACTAGGGATGTGGATTTTGGTTGGTAAGACAGGTCAGGTCCCCAACACAGCTCCATAAAATGAACACCATGGCTGGAATTCAGCCTAGTGAAACACATTAGTCACTGCATAGCATATGGATAAAAGGAACATTGGAGAAAAGTGGATGGCTAAGCAGGAGGTGGTGGTGGTGGATGTATTGATCGTTGTCCTGCTTGCTCAGATACTCTCTCTCTCCCAGGCCCTGCTTGCTCCCTGTGGGTTGGGCAGAGCATGGAGGTCAATGATTCATACCCTAGTGGAGTCCTTACACCAAGGGTGAGTCTGGGGCAAGGGCTGGGGTTGGCATGTCCTGCTGTCCGCCTTTGCTTTATGAAGTCTCTTGTCCAGGAAAGTAACTGACTCATTCCTGATTCCCAGCAGAGGACAAAGCTCAGGATGTCTGGCTCTGCGGAAAGAAGGAAGGAGGCCGGCGGGGGGGGGGGGAACTGGGTCAGCCACTGCTACTCCACCACCACCTCTCATCTTCAGCCATACATTCTATAATTGTTCACTGGCCAGGCTGACGGCAAAACTGTCAAAACTGTAAAAGGCAGACTTCCATGCGACACCAACCGCCCATATTTCTGAGGCTGAAGGCCAAAACTCAACCATTTGCAGGACCTTGAAAAAAATATTCAGGCTCCAGGGAAGGGATGCTTCATGTGTTCTACTCACAGACAGGGCCGGCCCAGCTATGAGGCGGACTGAAATGGCTGCGTTGAGCTGTGAGTTGGAGGGCTCACAGATGGGGGCTGTCCTGCCCCTGCCCTTGTCTGCTGCTCCTCTCTGGCCCTCTGTCCACTGAGCAGCTTCAGTCTAGTCAGCGGTTCCCAAACTGTGCACTGTAGTACCCCAGAGCCCCTGAGCACAGCAAACTTACAGGGGTGCTGCAGGATATTTTTTCCAAAACTTCTGCATTACAGCTGCATCAAAAAACACCCAGATGATTGGAGCACGGCATATATGGCATATATTGCAGGCACAGCTGCATAGTATGGAATGGTGGGGGATAGAATTGGGCTGTAGATCTATTAATTATGTAATTAATAGACCTAATAATGAATAGATCTACAGCCCAATCCTATCCTCTGTCCTCTGTGCTTTAAATGCATAGCGTTTCCGTTAAGGAAAAAGGTGGTCACCTGTAGCATTTAAGGGGAAGAAGACATAGCAAGATGTAAAAGGTCAGAGCAAGTGTATTATCTGATAAGACTTGGTTAGATTTCATCTTCAAGCATGAGAGATACTTTCATGATAGAAAGGCACACAAACAAGTTGGTATTTTATAAAGTGCTAAATGAGAGCACCATGTTATTTATTGTTATGCTCTAAATTTGATAAATAGCTGAAGCTCCCTATATTAAAATTGGCATAGGCTGATTGAAGACCTTTCTGCTTAACAGCCCGATCCTATTGAAATTTCCCTGTCCTGATGCAGCAAGGCCAGCTGGGCTTGCACTGTGTTTCACTGTGTTTCAGTGCTGTGTTTTGCAGCCTGGAGGTTTCCTTGAGACACGGGGGCATTTGTCCCCTTGCCCTGGGAAAAGCCCCAGCTGTGGCAATGGATCTATTTGGATCTGTGCCTGTGAAATCACAGCAATGTCAGTGGATCTGGGAAGCGGGATAGGATATGGCATGTACTAGCACCGCCAATCCCTCTCCCCTCCTGGGTCTGTTCCACATCTTCTATCCTGTTACTCTTCCTTCCCATGTCCCCTGCACTTCCCCCACTGCTGCCTGGTGCAGGGCTTACCTGCTCTGGCAAAAGTGGAGGCACTGATGCTGGCAGGATGGCACAGGTCTTTCTGCCAACACTCCTTACTCCTACACTGTCACAACATGTTTTACGTCAATTTGCAACAGTCTGCACTGGCAGAGCGCTCACTTTGCCAACGCAAATGGAGCATTGGATTATGCTATTAATTAGTGTTATCCCTTTGTTCCTCCTTGCCAAATGGGCTACTCTCCTGTTTTATTTTACCTTTTTTATATGTGCTGCATTTGTATTATGTTTTGGTATTTATGGTTTTTATTGTATTTTCATTTCTTCATTACGTTGTTTTATTGCTTGTGAGCTGCTTTGGGCAGATTTTAAGAGGAAAGGTGGCATATACATTTTGTAAACAAATAAGTTGGATTCAGTCATTCACATCAGTAGGGAAAAATGGACATAAACAGTGCAATCTTATGTATGTTTTCTCGGAAGTAAGCTGCACTGTGTACAGCGAGAACTTACACCCTGGTAAGTGTAAAAATTGCACTGCAAAAATTCCATCCTCTGTGTGCTTACTTGGGAGTAAGTGCCCCTGAGTATAATGGGATTTACTTCCAGGTGAAAATGCATAAGGCTGCACAGTAAAGGTAATAACAGTAAGGGTCAATAGCAGTTGCAATAGTGGAAAACTGTGCCAATGCCAGGAATAGCCTTTTTAAAAAATATAGTCATCTATTTAACTTTTAGGGTGGATATGACAAATGTAATGACCAATATGATTATCCATAGCAGGTGGTCTTCATCTTTGTCTTTGGTAAATTGTGCCTGTTGTGACTCTTCACTACTTCCAGAAGCCCTCTTTTCCTCTCAACACTATTTGTAAACAGACTGCAGGACTGAATAATGATGCTGGCCTGCCAATAGGCCTCCTCAAATCTGCGCAGGCTATTTTGCTGGCACAGACTTGAGAGCCTCTATGTCAGGCCACACGGCCTGACACAAAGGATCCAGTGGTGGAAGGCACTGCCTGTTCCACCTCTGCTCTGTGGCTCATATGCCCTATAACCAGCCCAGGGCCCATATGGGTTGTGAACTTTCAGCAGAGTGTGTCCTTAAGCGCTTACAAGCCAAGGCAAAAAAGCACACAGCCTCTGCTACAAGCCTGGGACCACAGCTAAGAGTTATTATATAGCCTCAAACAGAGGAATGAACAGACTCGTAACTTTAAAACTCATCAGGCATAACTAGCCCCAACTACAGGGATCTATCCCAAAGCTATAAAGCTTAACTTAACTGATAAGTCTGCCAAAGCAGCAAAACTGAATTTAGTCTGGTTCCAAATACTCACAAACAAAGCTTTATATATTAACTATGATTTATTAAGAAAACAAATAGTTACAAAACTAGGAAAGGCTTAAAAGAACCAATAGAGACTTAACTAAGATACACTTTAAAATAACAAAACAACTATATGCCTAACTCTAGACTAGGCCCTAGTCCAGTGACGGTGAACCTATGACACGCGTGTCAAAGCTGACACACGCCGACGTTTGGGCTGACACACCAGCATTCACCAATGCCTGACAAAAACTGAGTTTGTTTTACTCATTTTTTAAATTATTTGATGCTTCTTTATATAATACTAGCTTTTTCAACCTGGCGTTGCCCGGGCAACAAATTCTCCAAAGTCCGAACGTGGACTCAAACAGCCTCGGGAGTGTTGCCATTCGTCTTGGCGACCCCGGAAACTATGGATTTGACACCGATTTCGGCCGTTTTCGACCATTTTGAGATGGGGCCCCCCGTGCACCCCCACCCATGGGAGCGCTGGGGGCGGGGTCTGACCCCTGCAGTGTTTGTCCCCAGACTGTAAAGCATACTGGTATCAATTGCTCTAGGGGGTCACGGATGACATTTTGTTTCGCACCCCTTCTCGCCCCCTACGCTGATGGGGGCCGAACCCGGACTCAAACGGCGTCGGGAGCATTGCCGTTTGTCTTGACGGCCCCGGAAACTATGGATCTGACACCAATTTCAGCCGTTTTTGACCATTTTCATGTGGGGTCCTCTTTGCACCCCACCCCTGGGGGCGCTAGTGGGGCCTGACCCCTGCAGTGTTTGTCGCCAGTCCGCCAGGCATGCGCATGCCGAGTTTGGTGCCAATCGTTCCAGGCGTTCCAGCGGGGCATGATGGACATTTTGTTTCACACCCCTTCTCACCTCCCATGTCAGGGGGGGGGGCTGAACCTGGACTCCAACGGCATCGGGAGCGTCGCCGCTCGTCTCGGTGAACCCGGAAACTATGGATTCAATGCCGATTTTGGCCGTTTTCGACCATTTTCACGTGGGGCCCCCTGCATACCCCCACCCCTGGGGGCACTAGGGGGCTCAACCTCCGCAGTGTTTGTGGCTAGGCCGCTAGGCTTCCGCATGCCGAGTTTGGTGCCAATCGGTCCAGGCATTCCAGCAGGGCATGGTGGACCTTTAGTTTTGCACCCCTTCTTGCCTCCCACGTCGAGGGGGGGCTGAACCCGGACTCCAACGGCATCGGGAGCATCGCCGCTCGTCTCAGCGACCCCAGAAACTATGGATTCTATGCTGATTTGGCCGTTTTCAACCATTTTCACGCGGGGACCCCCGCGTACCCCCACCCCTGGGGGCGCTATGGGGGTCTGCCCCCGCAGTGTTTGTCACCAGGCCGCAAGGTGTATGCGTGCCAAGTTTCGTGTCGATCGCTCCAGGTGTTGCGGAGCCTATGCGGAACACACACACACACACACACACACACACACCCTTTTATATATAGATACAGCACCATACATGATTAGACTGTATTTTTTGTTTAAATAAATGACTATAAAGAATTGTTTCTCTTTTATTTTGTTTGGGAGGGAGGTTGATACACCAGCAGAGTCAAGTTAAGTACTTTCCTAAGTTTTGACACACTAAGCCCAAAAGGTTTGCCATCACTGCCCTAGTCCATGCAAGGTAGTTAGCCTTGCACGTTCACCTTCTTCTCAGTCCAATGCAGGCAGCAGGTCCATTCTGGGCATCTTGGACAGGCTTGGAGAAAGTGATCTCAAGGTCTGGAGACCTGAAGGATTCTGATGGTCTGGTGATCTTCTTTGAATATGGTCTTAATGGTCTGATGGTCTTGATGGTGTCTTGATCTGTACCTCCAAAACTGGGTATCTTTATACCCCTCTAGCACATTCACTTACCCAATCAGGATAAAGGTCAGCCATCTCCTGATGGGGTGATGGAACGTTCGGAGGTCACAGTATGGTCAGAAAAGGTTACATAAACAACTTAAGTGATGGGTCTCAGCTGTGCAGAATCTTCCTGATTGCAGCACTAGCTGGATGGAACCTTCCTGATTAGCTATTTCCTTCCTGAACTTAGCTATGACCTCACACCTTTCTGCAGAAACAAAGCAGATAGGAAATTACACTTCCTGATTACGTCAGGAAATGAGCTGATTACCACCAGCTGGTACCTTAACAGCTTTAGTTCTTTCCCACAAAATGGAGGTATTCTGACAAAATGGAGTCAGACCATGGCCTAGCCTTCTTTTGCTCTTTACACTCTGCCCCCGCCCAGTTCCACCCTCCCCACGCCTTCCTGCCTGCTCTCGCATTGCTGGTCATGGTGAGACTTACTGCTGGATGGCTCCACATCGGGTCCTCCTGGCGCTGGGGGCTAGTACTGGCCAGGCACCACTGGTAAGCCTTGACTGCCTGCTCTAGAACTACCTTATGGCACTTTTACAACACCAGCATCAGTTAGGTCAGGGCTTACCACTGGTGCTGGGCTGTATAGGATCAGACCCTAAATTTTTTAACAGGAGTGGCAGTGTCAGAGCCCACTTCTTCAGTAAGAAGTTATCAAGGTACATATCAAGGTACAACCCTAAACTTTAGAGTCTCTTCTGCATATTATTGTGGAAGACAAATGAAAGGGTTAAAGTCTAAGTTTTACAGTTATTGAAAAACCTCTTAAACTAGGCTGCTACATTTTATGGGAGTAAAACTGACATCTGGTGGCCAGAGGAGATAGTTCATGTATCCTCTGAGCCTGAGTTTCTTTTAACCCAGTCCTAGTGAACCTGTGGCAAGTTCTTGAAGAGATGGGAGTTCCAGACCACCTGATCTGCCTTCTGAGAAACCTTTATGCGGGTCAGGAAGCAACAGTTAGAACTGGACATGGAACAACCGACTGGTTTAAAATTGGGAAAGGAGTACGACAAGGCTGTATATTGTCACCCTGCTTATTTAACTTATACGCAGAGTACATCATGAGGAAGGCAGGGCTGGATGACTCACAAGCTGGAATCAAGATTGCTGGGAGAAACATCAACAACCTCAGATATGCAGACGATACCACTCTACTGGCAGAAAGTGAGGAAGACCTAAAGAACCTTTTGATGAGGGTGAAGGAGGAAAGTGCCAAAATTGGTTTGAAGCTCAACATTAAAAAGACTAAGATCATGGCAACCACTCCCATCACTTCCTGGCAAATAGGAGGGGAAGAAATGGAAGCAGTGACAGACTTTATTTTCCTGGGCTCCAAGATCACCGCAGATGGTGACTGCAGCCATGAAATTAAAAGACGTTTACTTCTTGGGAAGAAAGCTATGGTGAACCTAGATAGCTTAATCAAAAGCCGAGACATCACCCTGCCAACAAAGGTTCGCATAGTCAAAGCGATGGTCTTCCCAGTAGCCATGTATGGCTGTGAGAGCTGGACCATAAGAAAGGCAGAGCGTCGAAGAATCGATGCTTTTGAATTATGGTGTTGGAGAAGACTCTTGAGAGTCCCCTGGACTGCAAAGAGATCCAATCAGTCAATTCTCCAGGAAGTCAAGCCTGATTGCTCCCTGGAAGGACAAATCCTGAAGCTGAAGCTCCAATACTTTGGCCACCTGATGAGAAGAGAGGACTCTTTAGAAAAGACCCTCATGCTGGGAAAGATTGAAGGCAAAAGGAGAAGGGGGCGACAGAGGATGAGATGGTTAGATAGTGTCACCGAAGCAATGAATATGAAATTGGGCGAACTCAGGAAGCTAGTGGAGGACAGGGAGGCCTGGCGTGCTGTGGTCCATGGGGTCGCGAAGAGTCGGACACGACTTAGCGACTGAACAACAACAACAACAACAAAAGTGAACCTATGATGTGCATGTCAAGACAAGACACTATGACCTTTTGGGTGACAGTCCAGGGTTCACCAACACAACAACAACTATTTCAACTACGCTCCTATTCCATCTTTGCAATTATTTCACTTCATACAATACACAGCACCACGCATGATTGGACTTTGTTTTGAATAAATGAATATGTAAAGAATTGTTTCTCTTTGCTTGGGGGAGGGGGGGGGTGACATGCCAGAGTCAAGTTAGGCATTTTCTGAATTTTTGATACACCAAGTCCAAAAGGTTCCCCGCCACTGTTTTAACCTATGCCAGTATAGTTTATCAATTAACAGAAAAGTTTTTAACAATGCACACTAAACATTGAGAAAAAGGCAACAAATGATAGTATAAAACAGTAGTACATTCTAAAACAGGTCATCAGTTTCACAGCCAACTTCTTGAACCATAAGAACATAAGAAGAGCCCTGGTGGATCAAGCCAAAGCCCCATCTAGTCCAGCTTCCTGTATCTCACAGCGGCCCACCAGGTGCCCCAGGGAGTACAAGAGACAACAAGATGCCTGCATCCTGTTGCAACTCCCTTGCACCCAGCACTCTGAAGTAGTCTGCCACGTCCTGTATCACCACGTCCTGTGGCAAAGAGTTCCACAGATTAATTACCTGCTGGGTAAAAAAAGTATGTTCTTTTATCTGTTTTAACTCTCCCAACACACAATTTTAGCGGATGTCCCCTGGTTCTGGTGTTGTGAGAGAGGGAAAAGAACATGCCTCTATCCCTTCCATGCAAATTTTGTATGTCTCAATCAAGTCCCCCCTCAGGCACCTTTTTTCTAGGCTGAAGAGCCCCAAACGCTGCAGTCATTCTTCATAAGGGAGGTGCCCCAGCCCCGTAATCATTTTTGTCGCTCTCTTCTGCACCTTTTCCAGCTCCACTATGTGCTTTTTGAGATGCGGCAACCAGAATTGTATGCAATGCTCCAGATAAATTCCTTCATAAATTCCTTTTTTAGGGCGCAATCCTAACCTGGTGTTAGGCCGGCACAGTTAGGCCAGCAAAGTTTGGCTGGCACAAGGGACACCATAAAGAAAGTTTGGACCATTCTCTGAGTCAGAGAGGCCAGAACACAGACATGTGCTATCCTTCCTGACTCCAAGTGTGGTCCAAATGTGCTTTATGGTGGGCCTGGTTCCAGTCAAACTTTGCTGGCCTAACTGTGCCGGCCTAACTCTACGTTAGGCTTGCATTCTTAGTTTCTGAGTCTGAACTCAGGTTGTCTATAAAATAATAAAATTTTAGGCTGAGACATGATTTTGTTAATTTCATCTTCTCTCCTTATTTGAGTTATCAAATATTCAAGCAATATCAAATATGTCTTTCCTGGCAAATTATAAATATAAAACATAAATGAATTAATAATTTCTGCCACACATTTATTTATTTACAGTATTTCTATCCCGCCTTTCTCCCACACTAAGAGGAACCAAGGCGGCTCATGTACCCACATGTATCTATGTGGAATCTTGTATTGCCCTCGTAGAAGGAACATCTTTACACAACTTAGGGCGCAATCCTAAGCAACTTCCCAGCACTGACATAGTTGTACTGCATCCTGTAGTGGAGTAGTAGTCATGGAGGCCTCTTAGTTCCTTTACCTCAGAGTTGCATTGCCCTTACCCAGGTGCTGGAACATTGGCTAGGACTGTGCCCTTAATTTAACAGTGCTTGATTGGTGACAGTAGAGATGGCTTGGCATAGGATAGGATAGCAGGGAAACAGGCAAGATTTTGTCTTCCATTGTCTGTGGGAATACAGTGTTGCAGACAAACTGCATGGGACAGTCTTGTCCTCCACTGAAAATAATCATTTCGCTAGTAATTGCAGCTGTGCTCCCCATTTGACTCTTTTAGGATGAGAAGTAGGGGTTGCTATAGGCTCAAATTGGCCAAACGAGATGCAATTTTAATCACGGTACTGGTTTTGATGAAATTGCTCCCTCCAGTTCATTAAAGGCATAGGGAAAGCTTTGGATCAGGATTCCATAAATATGGCATTTGGCCCTAGAAAAAGAGCTTCCATTGGTGTAAATGGGAGCTCTTTCCTGGATAAGACATTTAAGGATTGAGTTATTCTCCAGTTATCCCCTTTTTGTGACTGTGCCATCTAGGATCTAAGTGTTGGGCAATACATTACACTTACCAGAGAGATCCTGGTGGCAAATGTATTGATTTATATTACATTTGCAACTCAGAGCGCAATCCTATACTGTGCTGGAATGGCGAGGCTGGCCGGCCGGCCAACACTATATCCCAACGCAGTACAGTGGAGGCTAGAGCCTCTCCGTGGCAAGGGAATGTGCACTCCCTTATTGTAGGGGAGGCTCCAGCCTCCCCTATGCACTCCTCAGATCTGTACCTTCTAAATAGCAGGTGCAAAACTGAGGAGACAGCATGGCCTGAATTGGGGCTGCATGGCCTGCTGATCAGGCTTAGGAAGCAGCCTTACAGCCGCCTCTCAAACCCACCCACATCCCGCCCTCCCCCCACCCACATCTCCCTCCCCCCCACCAATCCGCATCCCGGTACAGAGCCTCCCTCGCGCCAACCAGCTTTGGTTGGCGCAAGAGAGGCTCAGTGGGGCGCAGCAGGACCAGCGCTGCCTGCAGTGCCGGTGCTGCTGCTCTAGCGCTGATGTGGGGGTGCCGATAGCTATGACGTAGCGTTGGCATGATGGGCAGTGCAGGATTGCGCTGCCCCTCTATCCCATGAACAGCTCAAACTTTCCAGCTGTAACGTTCACAAAGTGACTTGGACTCATCATCATGTAAGGAATTTTCCGGCCCTCTCACAGGCAAACTCCACTGAGGATGAGGATGAGGAAACTCATGACAGGATATCTTCCAGAGATGCAGGGAGTTGCACTAAGAGCGCAATCCTAACCTGGAGTTAGGCCGGCACAGTTAGGCCAGCAAAGTATGTCTGGCACAAGGACCATTGTAAAATGCATTTGGACCACTCTCAGAGTCAGGGAGGTTGGAGCATGTCTGTGTGCTGGCCTCTGACTCTGAGAGTGGTCCAAACATACTTTACGGTTTCTCTTGTGCCAGCCAAACCTTGCTGGCCTAACTGTGCCGGCCTAACACCAGGTTAGGATTGTGCTCTAAATGATGTAGGCAAGAACTTGTCAAGTGGATGCTCTAAGTCTGAAAAGGAGAGCCAGACATTTTACGTATTTATTATTAGTTTCTTTTTTGTGTGTCACATAGTGACCCTGCATGACTCACAGCCAAAACACAATAAAACAATCAAATTATTTATAAAAACAACTATGTTAAATCCATCAAAAGGGACATCTGTGGGACATCATAGCAACTCATCCAAAAAGGAGCAGCCTTATTTTCAAAAGGCTATGGAGGGGAGGCACACATGACTCCTGGGTGGGGCTACTGTGGGTCGGTTTGAGTCCTGCTGCAAAAAAAATGGGGGGGGGGGTGCCCTCAGTAAGGGCAGACCAGCTAAAAATCTGTGCACATGACAAAAACATATGCAACATAGTCAGATGCTTTGCTGACCACTGGATCCCATCAGTTTGTACTGGCTTCCCCTCCTTCAGTGGCACTGCTCCTGGGGAAGGACATTAAAGTTCCTCAATGCAACCACCAAGAAGATTTTGCACATATGTATGTCCAGAGTGAAGGGCCCTGGCCCATGTAGTGCTGAATATAGCTTACAAGATGGTTATAGGTAGAAGACAAAGGAGAGCAACCCCCACCCAATCCTGCGCTTGTGATTTAGGCACCATGATTATTCACTAGGTGCCCTGGTGTCTCTGGTTTCCATCAGGTTACTGCAGTAAGGATCTTTATGAAAACGGATTTTTTTGCAATGTAGTCTTTGCAGTGTAAGAGCAGGTCTTAAAAATCTGTGAATACTACCTTCTATTCCTAAAATCTAGAATGGATCCTGAAATAGTGCTCTTGTTCTGGGAGTAAAAAGTTATCGTCTGCTATTTTTGGGGGTCAAGGGTTGGTGTCACAATAAGCATATAGTAAGTCCAAGGCAAGAAATCGAAGCCCTGACGCTTTAGTGATTGCCGGGAGGGATGATTCTCTGCCAGGACCCCACAGTACACAGGAAACCCATGAGCATACAGCGTCCTTCCTGTTGCCTGTGTCACAGCTTCAAGGCAGCCCTGTCCCCGGTACTGAGGATGGGTGTAGCCGTGTGCTAGGCAACCAACCGGATCACTGAGGGTCCAGGAGATCAGCTGGCCTTCCTTGTTAAATAGGCCAGCGCTAGGGAAGTTGTGGACCAGGCCATCCAGATATTGCAGGCTTTGACTGCTGCCTCCTTCATTCCAGGCGTCATTGAGCAAAGCTGAATGAGACGAATTTATGGAACCAAAGTGGAGGTCATCTCTTAGCCTGAAACAGAAAGGTGGGCAGGGGTGGTGAATGAACAAGCTGAAGGGCTCCATTACATGGGCTGAAACAGACTTTGGGTCACTCTCAACAGGGACAAGAAGCAGGCAGCACCAAAGGAATGATTGGGGTTCAGATGAAACTAGAATGAAACTGTCTCCCAGTTTCAACTCCTGGGCATGAAGGGAAAAATAATGATTTTTGCAGCTTGGGGACTGAGATCTAGCACACACTTTTGCCCAGTGATGTCATCTGGTAATGAAGAACCGGAACGCTGGGCGGGACTTACACATGATTGGCTGTCCGTCCATTCCGTTCCGCGGCTGCCCTGGCCTGGGGGGGGCACCTGCTCGCCGGGGGGGACGGGTGGGGGCGCGCTGGGTGCCTGGGCGAGCAGTGGTGGAGTGCGCCAACTGGGGCAGCCCCCCCCCGAGGCCAGGGCAGCCGTGGAACGGAACGGATGGGCTGCCAATCACGCGTAAGTCCCGCCCAGCATTCCCGTTCTTCATTACCAGATGACATCACTGCCTTTGCCTTAACATCAATGCCTAACCAGGACTGTTAGGGATAAAAAAGGCAAGAATTTCGTTTGGAGAGGAGTTCACCTCACAGTTTCCAGCTTTATGTGTGGAACCAAACACATGGCTCTGACAATACAAATTGTCTGTGTGGGGCTGTCTGCTGTCCTACAATCCATACCCACTTATTTCAAAGCTGATACATAGATTTTAGTGGAGCATCAATGAGACAATTCTGGAATAAGGGGTGCAACTAGTCAAGGGCCTCTTCACAATTGTCAGGGATTCCATAGTCAGGAAAGCTGCTTCTCCTCAGAAAAGACCATATTACTGTCAGTGGCGTTCCTACAAGGTGGGGGCAAGTGTTGGCGCTAAGTGTTGAAGGAGTCTGAGCTCCTGTGTAACATGGCCCCTCACCTCACCTCCAGAGCCATTCACTGCTTGGAGAGCTGGCTTACAGGCTTTGCTCTCTGAGCAGCGAATGGCTCTGAGGAGGAGGAGGAGGGGCCACGTTGCCCAGGAGCTCAGGCTCCTGCAATACTTAGTGTTTTGCCTCCCCTGTAGGAATGCCACTGATTATGGCTGCATCTCATAACTTCAAGGCAGTTTTTAAGGAAGATCCATGTTCATCCTCACTCAGCCATGAAGCTTCCTGGATGACCCTGGGCCAGTCAATAAGTTTCACCCTCACCCTCAACTTCCACAAAGGAATTTATCAGTAGGCTTTCCTGTATTCAGCCATAAAGTTCATTGGAAGCCCTTATAGCACATGACCCCATTCATCACCCAGCAGACACCCTAGGGGAGAGATCACATTCACTGACCGTTTCAGGGGGTGGATGAATGGGTCTGGTTGCAGCAGCGTGTCGTAACAATATGGCTTCAGGTGGACATGTCTGGCCTCTGCAATATCCTTGGCAGCTTCATACACCCCATCTTGGAGGCCTGTGTGGGGCAAGAATAGTATGCGAGACAACAGTGGAAGTAGAAATGACTGATTATCTTTTCTGAGAATCTTCTTTTATAATCTTGTTTACAATGTGATATTCTTGTACTTTTTTGCAATTTCAATTAAGATATACCTGTCTCTCTTCCAGATGCAGTTGCCTGACTATTATTGTGTTAGATAATGGTTTGTTTGGATAATGGATAATGCACCTAATCTGCCTCTGTACTGAAAACCATCAGGAGCCCAATGGAAACCACTCTAAGCTTTTGTGCTCCCTGGGTATAACCAGAGGCGTCATCCTACCGGAACGGGGCGGTACCCTGTTCCGGTAGTTCCGGGGAGAGCGGGACAGAGTGTGGCAGACTCCGCGCGCTGTTTTTGCCCTCCCGCCCGCCCCTGCACCTGGATTGCTCTGTAAAATTGCAATTCCGGGCGCAGGGAGGCGTTGCCGGGCACCGCAAGGGGGCGGGGAGCTACAGCTTACTCATCCGTCACGGCATTCCGGATCCTGGCACCAGCAGCGTTCCGGTTGCTGGCGCCAGTGAATGACGTCACTGGGTATAACATTGGTTATTTGGGAGGCGGATCTTTCCCCTTGGAGAATACATAATAATGAAAAGGAAGCATAAGGTCCTCATCTCTCTCAGGATAATCTGGTTGTTTTTCTCTTAGAGTGCAGTCTTAATCTGGATTTAGGCCAGCACAGTTGGCTGGCACAAGGGACACCGTAAAGAGACATGCACACAGACACCGCACACAGACATGCGCCATCCTCCCTGACTCTGAGAGTGGTCCAAACACACTTTACGGTGGCCCTGGTGCGAGCCAAACTTTGCTGGCCTAACTGTGCCGGCCAAACCCCAGGTTAGGATTGCGCCCTTAGTGTCTGGGGAGACTCACCTTGCAGCTGAAAGGCCATAGTCCAGTCAATGGCTTCTGCATTTTCCAGCAGTTCTCGGCAGGCATCTAAATCCCGATAGAAAGCCACATACATGTTGGCAAAGAAATCCCACTTGTCCTTCATCACCTACAGGATATGGCACACACTTGCATAAGTACTGACAAGGGGGAGGCAATTAGTGAGGGTGAGAAAAATGCAGCACAGTAATGTTGAGTGCAGAGCAAAAGGCAGGGAAAGGTGGTCACAAGTGTCACCAGCACTCCTGAATGCATCTCTGATGGATTTCTGCCTGCAGTGGCACCATCTCTTGGGACAGCGCTCATAGATTGAGGCACAGGAGTAATGGTGTGTGTGAGAGAGAGGGCGCACTTACCCATACATACAAGTAAGTTCTCTGATTTCCTACCTGTCTTTGTGGGCGGGTAAGGACAACTTTAAATTCTGGCCAAGAGTCCACCACTACTTCATGCCCAGCTGGGTTTCCACGATTGATGTGCTTCACTGCCCCATGGACCTGCCAATGAAAGATGGGGTTAGAATGTCTTAGACCAAGGGTTTTTAAACTTTTTGGCACGAAGCCCACATCATATATATGATACGGTGTCAAGGGCTGGAAAATAAATAATAAATACTGATGTGCTGAAGAGTTTGATGGGTACAGTAAGTGGGTGAGGTGGGTATATGCTGCATTCAGCCACTAGAGGTGCTGATGTAATGCATTATAATGGAATAATTCCAATGATGTCATGCAGGGGGTACGCGGGGGTACGCGAGTACCGGTTTCTAGGATTATGGCTGGCCCCGCCCACTCATTGACTCCGCCCCCTGCAACATTTGAATTTCCTGCACGTTTGAGTTGCCTGCACGTTCTCAGAGGCAGGCAGGCAGCGTGTGGAGCCTTGCCTTGCCTTGCCACTGAAAAATGAGCTGCTCTGGGGTTTTGGAACTGTTGGGTCACTTTAACATGATGCCAGGCCTCCTTAACATGTTCTGGGGGTGCTGTGGAATACTGTTGCAACAGTTGGGTCAGTTTAAAATTGTCTGAGGCCTCAAAAAGGGCTTTTTTCATGTCACTTCCTGCCATGACATCACTTCCGGCTTATGATGTCACTTCCGGTGGGCGGGTCCCGACACGCACCAATCAAAAGTGAGTACCTGTTGTTAAATCATTTAGATAACACCACTGAATAATTCCATTCTGTTCAGCACCTCCAGTGGCTGAATGAGGTACATACCCATGCTGGGAGACCCAGAAGTGCATCTTTTGAGCTATTTGTAGCCTCAAGAGGCTGGGGAACTGCATTGTTTGACCAAGCAAAGATAAGAAATGCACTTTTGGTACTTTTTCTTTTTTTAAGGACATTTAAATAGTGACCCCAATATCCGGGGTGGGGGGGGGGAGGCGGGTGTTCTGGAACGGAGCCCCAGCAGATACCAAGGTTGCACTGTATTTATTCCCTGTCAGTGGGTTACTGTGGGCCGGGACAGTCAAGCTTCCTCACCATGTGCCAAGGGCTGGATTTGGCCCTCAGGCTGCGGTTGACCAGCAAAAGTCTGGTTAAATCCATGAGAGAATGCTGAGGTCTTCATGCCATATGATGTATGCTGGCATTGCAGAACAACACATGCCAGCACTTCACAATACCTAACAGCTGAGGATATTTTGTAATGATCTGATTTTTTGTAACAATTTATAATAATTTGATGTTTTTTATATAATGCATAGCCCCACATGCGATTGGACTGTATTTTTTAAAATAAATTAATATGTAAATAATTGTTTCTTTTTTGTTTGAGGTGGGGAGTGTCACACCAGCAGAGTCAAATTAGGCATTTTTGACACTGCAATTCCAAAAGGTTCGCCGTCATTGGACTAGGCTCTCAATCTCAGGCCCTGATCCATGATGATAGACATATTAGAATACTAGTGATTTATATTCACAGTAATCAGAAGCATGTGAACACTGAGCAGGAGATTATGAAGGTTTGCTGGCATGTCTACATGCATACCACCTCCAGTCATCTGCAGACTTCAGAAACCAGCTTAACACAGGGAGTATGTCAGTGACGTGCAGAGCAGGTGAGGCAGAATTGTCCAACTTCAGTTATTTGAAAAGTGCCTCCACTGCTGCTACGGTGGTTGTGATCCTGCAAACACTTCTAACCCCACTCCCTCAGGCTCGAGCTGCTCAAAGCCCATGGGTTGTGTTTGCGTGATCACAGCAATGGTGGCACTTTTCAAAGAACTCCAGTAGGGCAGTTCTGCCTCACCTGCCACACCTACAATGCATGTCGCTGGCGTACGTGCTCTTCTTGCACAAGCTTTCGGCTTGCACAGAGGTAGCTAATATTGGGGCCATCTCTGCCAATAACTACATTGGGTGGGTAGGAGGAATGTGTGCTTAGTTTTTCTTTAGCCAGGGTTAGTTGAGAGGAGGAACTTCCTTTGTCCATTCTATGTTTTTGATCTTGGATCACCTCTGAGGTGGAACCAAGGCTGCTACTTCTCCCCTCCCAGAAGGGTAGCCAGGCAGTGATCGGGAAGCATTAATTTAAAGGGAGATCCATGGTACCGTAAGTGACTGAGGCAGACTTCTTCGCAGCATGCCCTCAAGCAGCTGCAGTTTGGATGGGCAAGTCAGGAGCAGCATGGCTGGCCAGAAGAGTTCTGAGCAAAGTGTGAGCAAAGGTGCGGTGGATGGGAAGCACCTGAAATTGGAAAGGAGGGAGGGAGGGAGGGAAGGAGGGAGAAAGGAAATATATTAGTGCCTTACAAAAATAATTCATCTAATGGACGACATCAATAACTTACCATTTTCAAATAGTATATGAAAGCGTGGATGACCTGCAACTACAAGTACATATATGGATGACATCAGCAACAGGTACTTTGTTTTTGGAAGGTCCAAAATCCTCAAAGACCCTGTAATAACTCCATCTGTCAGGAGTGTGGAGTCAAGGTGTAACCATGAAGGATTCAAGACTGGCTGCTACTCATTTGCAGAGTCCAATTCATTTTAGTAGGAGGACATTACCTATTTGCTTAGTTGGCATGAAACTGCCTTATACCGGTTAGTCTAGCATAGTATTGCATCCACGCAGTGGCTGTGACCAGAGGCGTTTCTACAGGGATGGCAAAGCTCTAAGTTTTGCAAGAAGCCTCACCCTGTCATGGAAATCCCTCCTCTCCCTTGCTGCTGTAGCCAGTAAGCAACGCCAAGATGTTGCTGTTCCCTGTGAAGATTGGCTAAAACGATGCAGGAGAGGAGTGATTTCCACTGCAAGGTAAGGCTGCTTGCAAAACTTAGAGCTTTGCCATCCCTGTAGAAACGCCACTGGCTGTGACTCCCCAGCATTTCAGACAGACCCAGCCTCACTCAGATGTGCCTGGGAATTGGAGCTGTGACATTCTCCATGCAAAGCATGTGGTCTACCACTCAAAGATGGCCCCTCCCCAAACTGAAGCAGAGGGTAGCAACCTTGTGTGATGATGAGGTTGTCACATTCCAAAGGTCCCAACAACAGCTGCTCACCTGGAAGGTCAAAACTGCCTGAGAGAGGAAGGACGCTGCCTCAGATCCCAGGACAGTTGGGGCAACTGATGCCAGCCTGCTGGAACTTCTTATGAGAGAGCCCTATAATCCAGAAAAGCAGCCTTTTATTTCAGAGGGAATGAACCATTGACAGAATAATGCCTTGGCCTTTATCCCAGAAGATCTGTGGGGAAAGGGTAGTAGAAACCTGGTTAGAAAATGATTAATAATGTTTGATTATTCATTGATCCACGCTGACCATCATATAGGCTTCTTGCTGGGTATGCAACATTGCTTGCAAGATTTAATTCCAACATTCCTTTGAATTTTTAAGATCAATTTTTAAGAAAGGCATGGTGAGGGAGAAATTCTCCAAAGCCCACTTCTTCTTTCACTTAAGAATGATGTCAAAATTCCATGCTTGTAACCACTTCCTATTCAGTGCTTGTTAAGGGTCAAGAACTGAATTTAGGATGAAATCTAGAAAACTAATGGAGGTGAATCCTAACCACCCTACCCCATCCCTCTGCTCATGCCAATTTCTGAATTAAATAAGGCTGGTGTAAAGAAACTCAAACGAAAGGGAAGATTGCAATGATTCAAGTGGGATAAGGGAATACAGGCATGTCCTGTTACAGACCCCACTATGGATACATGAAACTGGATACTGGGGATGCCTTTTTAAAGATAGGGGAACAGATAGTGGTTTTGCTGCAACAAGGTAAAAAAAAAGAGATTTGTTTAATGTTCCCTTATCTTTTTAACAGACATCCCAGTATCCATGTTATCCATGGATAACTGAAACCTTGGATACCGAATCAGTGGATACCAGGACATGTCTGAATATCATTGCCCGTCTTTGAGTTTGCAAAGTGATAAGACTGTATGGAATAAGCAGATCAGCAACCCCTGGGATGACATGCTATGGACTTCAGTTTGTGGTTTGCACAACTGGCTGTGTGGAAGGCAGAGGCTTTCCTACAGCCAGTTCCAACTGGCTGTGTGGAAGGCAGAGGCATTCCTACAGGTTCCTACTCAGAAAAACACTTGGCATGAGCCTGAGCTGTTGTGTAAGATGTCCTACCCCTTTCCTCCAAAGCCATTTGCTGCTTGAAGAACTGACTTGGAGGCTTTGCTCTCTGAGCCGTGAATTGCTCTGGGAGTGTGGAGGGGACCATGTTACCCAGGAGCTCAGGCTCTGCAAAACTTAGCATTTTCCCTCTCCCCCGTAGGAACATCACTGGTGGAAGGTCTTATGCACAGTATCTTGATGGAAAGTTGCCTGTGGAGAGCAAAATGAGACACAAATTGCATAGCAAGACACACACAGCACCATCAGCAACACATGGAGATTAGAATGATACTCGGGGCGCAATCCTAACCTGGAGTTAGGCTGGCACAAGTTAGGCCAGCAAAATTTGGCCAGCACAAGGGACACCATAAAGTATGATTTAACCACTCTCGGAGTCAGAGAGGCCAGCACACTGACGTACACCATCCTCCCTGACTCCAAGCGTGGTCCAACTGAGCTTTACAGTGGCCCTTGTGCCGGCTGAACTTTGCTGGCCTAACATGTGCCAGCCTAACTCCAGGTTAGGATTGCACCCTCAGTGTTTGTGAGAAAGGTTGTATTGGGTGTGCAGGCAAGAGTGCCCTGTTGGGGATGACAGCATGGTACCTGAGGCATTACCTTTCCCTCCCCTGTTGGTAGGTTTGCACAATGTGAGAAATGACAGTTTTGCCCCATGTGGCAACATTGCAGTCCTGAAAAAGTAGAGTATTTGGCCAGCAGTAGCAATAGTGGGAGTCCGTGGAACTCACCAGGAAAGAACAGACGCTCCCCTTTAATCATCTGTTGCAAAAGAAAGGGATGACTAGGTAACTATAGCAAAGATATTTGACAATACTAAAGGTTCTTGGGGAATGAGGCGATAGAGGTATGATACAGGTATGCATCATCAATATGTAGTGGCATGGCATAGCATTGCTGTGGCCACTAGTGCTCCATCACATGGTCAGTGCTCACCTGTGATCAACCATGTCTTTGGAAGAAGAAGGAATGACACAAATCTGCTCTGTTAGCATTTGGTCCCACTAGGTCTCCTCGGAAGACTGTGTTGATTGTAGGAAAAAGGTAATGTTGTTCTAAAGCAAATGAATGGTTAACAGATTTGTTCCTTGGACTGCAGTCTGTTTCACCATGCATGTCGGGGGTAGAGTGCCAAGCAAATCTAACACAAAAACCCTTGACTTCCAAAGGGAAGATTTCCCACAATTGAGATGGCTAGTTAGGAAGAAGTTGAAAGGGAAGGTTAAAAAAATTCAGTCACTCAAGAAAGTGTGGAGGCTGTTTAAAATAACAGTAGCAGCCCAGCAGAAGTGTATACTGCAAAGAAGGGCTCAACTAAGAGCGCAATCTTAACCTGGAGTTAGGCTGGCATAGTTAGGCCAGCAAAGTTTGGCTGGCACAAGGGACACCATAAAGTATGTTTGGACCACTCTCTGAGTCAGAGGCCAGTATACAGAAGTGTGCCATCCTCCCTGACTTTGAGAGTGGTCCAAACGCTCTTTACGGTGACTTTTGTGCCAGCCAAGCTTTGCTGATTTAATTGTGCTGGCCTAACCCCAGGTTAGGATTGTACCCTAAGTGTAAGAGGGTGCCAGCATGGCTAACGAGCAAAGTTAGAGAGGCTTTTAAAGGCAAGGAAGCTGCCTTCTGTAGGTAGAAATCTTTCTCAAATGAGGATAATAAAAAAGATCACAAACTCTGACAGAAGACCTTTGGCAGATACCTCTGTGAGATACAGGAAGCTGGACTAGATGGGCTCTGGCCTGATCCAGCGAGGCTTTTCTTATGACATTGTAGGGTGGCATCTATAATTGGCTGAGTCCATGAACCAAGATGGGATGGGACTGTTTCTAAGGAATGGGGCTGGACCCAGCCACTCCCCTGGAAGGTGTTGAAGGAGATAATGGAGGACTGTGGCTGGTGGGCATTGGAGGAAGACAGGCTGCCAGGGAATGGTGTTTCTGACATATGTGGCACTAAGCTGCTATCAAGCTTCATGATCCTGGAAAATCCCTCTCTAGGAAGAACTAAGTTTTGCAAAGCTCAGTCTCACGGTTACTGGTAGCCTAATTCTGAGGCACTTCGCACCGCTCACTCATGGCAACAATTTCAAAACTGTCAGACACTGTTGAATTTGACCTCTTGCTCTAGTAGAATTTATTGATATTATTTATTTTCACTTTTTTATACCACCTTTTCTCCAAGGAGCTCCAGTGTGTGTGTGTGTGTGGGGAGCGGGGGGGGGGGGAGGTTGGGAGGCAGTTTGAGGCTCCTCAAGCTGAACTCACAGCTGTCTGTCCCCTCAGCTGAAGGGAAGGTTAGCTGGCAGCGCAGGTGCCCACAGTTGCTCTCACGAGCAGTGGGCTGAGGAAGCCTCATGGCACAGTCTGGTCTCAAGCTTGTTCTATCCTCTTCAGAGCGCTCAAGTGTGGCTGAAAAGCCTTCATTGTAAAGCCGTTGTTTTCTGTCTTTGTCTCAGTTAGAGACCCAACCTGACTGCCAAGGGACAAGGTCAGACTGGGATGCACAGGGAGCCCCTCCCCTCAGGAAGACTTTCAACCTGCCCTGCCCTGGTAGTTATGAAAAAAGCTCCTTTTCCCCTGCCCCAGCATGATCACAGAAGCGCTGGCACCATCCCCTCACCTCCCATGCAAACACTTACAAGGTCTCAAGCTCTCCCAAAGAGTTTGGGAACCTCTGGATTAGGGTAAGTCTTTTAATTGGAATATAGTTATCTCAGAGGTCATCCCTCTATATCCCTGTTGCACTGTTACTGTTGGCCATTAGTATGTATGCTTATTGGTACAAACAGTGGTTTACATTGGAATAAGTTTGAGACTGGCAAGCAAAAGATATGAGAGAATAATTGATACAAAACTCTCTGAGTCCAGCAAAGGCCCTAAGGTGGCAAGCTTGCATTCATCCTGGGAGAGCAAAAAGAGGATTTCTTGGGTCAGCCCTGTCCATCAATGGTATGTGTCATCCCAAGTCACACTCTAAAGCTGGGCTCTCTTGCCAAAAACGAGTCACACTGGAGTTGCACAAGTCCTTCCCCTTTCACTGGCTTTGTCTCTCCCAGGGACAATGATGGATCACCAGCAATCCCTTAGGCTTGTTGCTCTCGTCCTAATCAGAGCCCCCAGTGGACAGTCCTCAGTATGCCACTTCCTTCCTTCATTTCTTGCATTTAGAAAGCTTAAAAGACCTCACAAGGGGCCTCCTGGTGGTCTCTTATCTAGCCACTGATCAGCTTCATACCCTCTGAGAGCCTTGCTGTAGAGCAATGTGCTCTGAGTCCAATTAGCAGCTCACTTGGTGAGGAAGACTGGGAACTTCAAAGGGCTAAGAAGTAGCTAGTAGCTAGTAGAATACAAGTTGCTGTAGTTTCTCTCTCTCTCTCCTTCTCTTGCTGCCCTTCTGTATGTTCATTCCCGCCCCCCATGTGATCGTCCCTCCAGCCTGGAGCTCCGGGCCTTGAAAGCTGAGAGCCGTGAGAGAGCCTGCCTCCGGATGGATCATTTGCTTAAGTTGACCGTAAAATTGTGTCTGCTGTGAGGCCGCCATTGTGGCGCTGGAGAGAGCCTCACCCATTCCAGCTGCTTGGCACGGGGGTAGAGAGGGCATGTATGATGCCAGACCAGGATTCCCCTGACAGTAACCACCTTCTGAATGCCTCTCTTGCAGCCTGTGGCACAAATACTCACACTGAGGAGAGCAACTGGGGGCACCTCAAGCTGGCAAGGAGACCCTGCTGTTTTGCAGCGATGCTGACTGGATCATCCCTTCATTCCTATGGGGGATGCTCTTCGGTGGTGGGAGGCAGAGGCTCTGGAAAGATGCCCACAAAGGCCGACCAGCTGGCGTTCAGGCGTGGTTCAAGCCCAGCCTGTCTGCGACCAGCCCTGGTCTCCTTCCAGAAACTGCTTCCACCACTTGGACAGAAGAATAAATTCTTGCTAGAGAGCACAGAGGTGATGTTTGCAAGAAAGGGGGTTGGTTGACTTGTGTGGATTTGCTGGGCTGAGAAAGCAGGGTGAACATTTTGTGGCTTAGTGTGACATTGCAAAGGATGCTTTGGGAGCGGAGGATGGAAATGACAGGCTGGCCCGTGTCCCATCAGGCTACCTTAAGGATTGACCATAACATGCAGGAAAAAGGTAGATGAAGAAACCCTCAGGGTTCTGTAGCTAAATTTGAATGATAGCCAGTCACCACTGCTCAGCGCGTTCCCAGTGCTGATGTCACTGCTTAGGACACCTGTCATAATCATTGTAGACTCTCCATGCCTCATCTACAAGCAGAGCACTAGAGCATGGTTTCAATCCCCCTCAAGACCTATTTCCTCCTGAGCACCCTACACAGTGATGTCATGCAGGGGGAACGCGGGGGAACTCGGTTCCACTAGTTAAAATTAGGGCTGACTCCGCCCACTTCACTCTCCCTCCTCCCAATTCCTCTGCAAAGAGCTTTTCTTCGTGGTTGGCCAGCACTCAGAGGCTTAAAGGGAGCGACTCCGAGGGGGGCAAAGGCAGTAATGTCATTCAGGGGGAACGGACCAGAACAGGCGGGCTCCGTGTCCTAACGGGCTCCGTGGCTGGTTCCGAGTTCCCGACAAGAGCCAATCAAAAGTGAGTTCCTGTTCCTAAATCATTTGAATGACACCACTGACCCTACACATTTAGTACAGTTTGGTTGCCAAGACTCCAAGCAGCCAGCCAGTATCTGCTGAATGACAGCATGTTGCAAATGGCACTGGGAGATTTAAATTTAAATCCTGCCCCTGCCATATAGCAGGAGCAGTTAAATGTGCCACCCAGCAGATAAAGATCACACTCTTTATCCCTGCTCCCCAACTTGCCTGCGCTCAGGGTCCTGGCATCTCTACCATTTGAGCCCAATCCTTTACATGTGTACTCAGAAGTAAGTCCCATTATAGTCAGTGGTAAGTGTGGATAGGATCACCGCCTAAATTCCCTTTTATATGTCACTGCCTGTGCTCCAAAGTTATCACAAGCCAAGGCAGCTGCCTTTCGTCCGGGCAGCCCAAGCATTTATGTTATCCGTCTCTTTTTCAACCAAGTCAACCAACAGTTGCCACAGCCCAATTCCATGTCCTTCTCCCTTGACTGTAAATGCTGGCAACTTGCACATTCCATTCTTTCCACACTCCTTGACTTTTGTGTGGCCAATTCAAATGATAGGGGCTGATGAATTACTGCTAGCGGTAGGGCAGCACCTTTGCCAGGACATCACAGTGACTACAGAGATGTTCAGTAATTTGTGTGCAGAGTGTAGCAGGACTGAGGACTCCAAAGTGAGAAGCTTAGTCATTATCCCTTCCCCACCAGCCCCTTTAGCAACCCACTATGTTTTAATATTTGATGGCAAATCTGCTCTTTCTGTGGGTCATGTTTTCTGTAGGCCATGTTTTCAGATCTGTCCAGTTGATTAACAACAAATTTGGTTGATCATGTGCAGTTTACCACCAGCTTGTCAACTACAATTTGATTAAATTAAGAAATTGAATGAGAGAAAAGCTGAGCTCTCTCATACAGTCTTTTATTCTATCATATGTAATGCCCATTACTATATAGTGCATTGGTTCTCAAATGTCTTAGCACCACTTTTTAGAATGACAATTGTTGTGGAGAGAGTGGTTTTCGCTAAGGACTATGGGATTGGGGGAA
>JAJKFI010000014.1:23288926-23303722 GCA_029204185.1 Lerista edwardsae
GAGAGAGAGAGAGAGAGAGAGAGAGAGAGAGAGAGAGAGAGAGAGAGGTTTTGTGTCTGCATGTCAAAAAGTAGTTTCCACTGCTCTAGCTTCCTTTGTAGTTTTCTCCCACTCTGCTGTCAAGGTCTATTAGCATATTTTTAAGGTGCTGCAGCTCTCCTTGTAGTTGCCTGTGCAGCTGAGATCTGGTTGGCAATGCAGGGGCACCAACCAGCACCCCTGCGTCAGGGCTGTGTCTCCCAGGCCGATGCTAGCTGTAGCACCAGTCTGGGAGTGCGAGCGGAGAGCTGCCCTTGCGCCAGCCAAACCCGGCTGGCATAGGGGCAGTTCAGGCTGGTGGGTGGAACTGGGCAGGATGGGGGTTTACTGGCTGGTGGGCTGGCCGGCCTGGGGAGGGGGGTGGGCTTGGGATGCCTTTAGGCTGCATCCAAGGCCCCGTCCCTGAGCCGTGCAGCCCCAATTCGGGCCATGCGGCCGCCTCAGAGCTGTGCCTGCTATTTAGCAGGCGCAGATCCGAAGAGCACATTGGGGAGGCTGGCACCTCCCCTGGTGCAAAGGCATGAACGTGCCCTTGCACCATGGAGGCTCCTCATGCCTACAATGTTGTGCTGGGTACAGCACAAGCCTGCTGGCCTGCTTGCTCTAGCGCAACATAGGATTGGGCTGCCCGTCTGGTCTGGACTCTCTGTTTGAGTCTCATGGCTCACTGAAACTGCAATCCTTTACACCAGTAGTCTCCAAACCTTCTGGGCTGTGTGACCTAAATAAATAATTAAAGTATGAAACTGGGGACCCCACTGTCGTTCCCACCCGGCTCCTGGGACCATATCCACCCACCCCACCCTGTCACCACTCATTCCCTGCCCCCATAATGCCCTCCTAGCACTGTTCAAATACTTTTTAGATTTAACAGAAAAAGTTACCATGAGCCTGGTACTAGTAAAAGCTATTTTAGCACAATTGCTAAGAATGTGAGCAGGACTGGGACACCATCTCCTGATACCTAAAGGGGTACACCAGATGCCTTCCAGTCCAGGACACTGCATCATCAACTTACAATTAGGAAGGTTCCATCCAGCTAGTACAGCAATCAAGAAGATTCCGCACAGCTGAGACCAAGAAGGTTTAATAGTAGGAGGCGGCATGACGTCATTTTCTTGAAGCCACATTGGGGCACCTGCGGCCATATTGGTTGACTCAGTCAGATCACTGCCGCCAAGGAGGACTGCCGCGAATTCACGAATGAAAATGTCCCTGCACATGCGTAAAAGTTAATATCAACCTCTTTAATCATGCCTGCGTGTTCTGCATATGGGTGTGCGAATCGCTGTCAGAAAAATGGGATTTAATTTCCACGGAAAGATTCATGTATTCACATTACATCGGTTCAATAAAACTACAATTCACTGAAATAGTGAGTGCATTATTTTTGAAGCTGTGTAATTTCTTGTTGTTCCTAGCAATCTTATTCACCATTTTCTGACACCCACTGTTAATGGTCTAGAACAGCGGTTCTCAACCTGGGGGCGCGACCCCTTTGGAGGTCGAATGAACGTTTCAGAGGGGTCGCCGCGCTGCTGCTGCTGCTGCTGCTGCTGCTGCCTGGGCCTGGACGCGGCACTCGCGAGAGGCGCCTCCCCGTTACACCCTTTTTCCCTTTGCGGCCATTGCCTCTTTCTCTTCCCCCAACCCAGCCGGCAGAGCCAGTGGGTGCAGTGCAGGGCAAGCCTCGCAGCAGCGGCGGCGGCGGCAGCGACTGTCGGGCCAGCTGCGCCCCGCTCGCCCTCGGCGTGACTGCGGGAGGCGGCCCTCTCGGCCGGCGGGCGCCTGCGCAGGGCTTGCCGGCAGCCGAGGAGCGATCGTTTCCGGCAGGTGCAGTGCAGGGCAAGCCTCGCTGCAGCAGCAGCAGCAGCAGCGACTGTCGGGCCAGCTCCGCCCCGCTCCCCCTTTTTTTCTTTCCTTCCCGTTCACACTTTATTTTTCCGCCTTTCATTTTCTACTGTAATATTTATGAAATTCTGAACATTATCAGAAATTTTTTTTATGGGGCATGACCGTTTTATTTTTGCTTGTGTAGATTTCAATAAAGTCTGTCAAAACAGTGCAATCCAAGTTTAAATAGACAGCAAGTAGCATTTCGTCCGGTATGTTCAGTAATATAATTATGAGGAATTTAACCTTGTAATTGCATATAAATCATAATAAGGTTACCAATAATGTGTCTACTTTCGTAAGTTTTTATTTACGGAATAAACTATTAAATCCTAAACAGTACGAGCAAAGCAATCTGAAATGCTTGGAATGAGGATTGTTTTGAGTTAACCAACATGGCGGCTAAGCCCACCCACTGGCTTCACCTTAGGAGCATTAGCGCTTAAGGCAGGGCACCTCCTGTTATTAAACCTTCTTGGCTGAGACCCATCACTTAAGTTGTGTATATAACCTTTTCTGACCATTCTGTGACCGCTGAATGTTCCATCACCCCATCAGGAGATGTCCGACCTTTATCCTGATTGGATGATTGATTGGACTAGAGGGATATAAAGATACCCTGTTCTGGGGTTCAGATCATCACACTCCATCAGACCATGAAGACATCATCAGACCATAACACACCATCAGATCTTCAAGACTCCATCAGGACATCAAAGACCTTCAGATCTTCAAACCTTCAAGTCACCTTCTCTATGGCAGTCCAAGATGTCCCAGTCTGGACCTGCTTCCTGCTTGGAGTGAGAAAAAGATGAACCAGCAAGGCTAAACACCTTGAAGATATTAGGGCCTAATCAGTGTTAGGAGCCTAGTTTCTTTTGTCTTATTTTAAAGTGTATCTCCGTTAGTTCTTTTATGCCTTTCTAGTCAATGTAGCTGCTTGTTTTCAGAATAAATATAGTTAAGTTATAAGCTCGTTTTAATGGTGAGTTCTTGGAACTAGTATTAAACTAAATTCAGTTTTGCTGCTTGGGCACCCTACCAGTTTAAAGTTAAGCTTTATAGCTTTGGGATAGGTCCCTGTAGTTGGAGCTAGTTTAGCCTGTGGATTTAAAAGTTAAGAGTTTGTGCATCACTCTTAGAGGCTGTTACTCTTAACTGTGGTTCCAGGCTGGTAGCAGAGGATGTATACCTTCTTGCCTTGAATTGGAAGTGCTTAAGGACACACCCTCCTGAATGTTCACAACTCATGTGGGCCCTGGGCTGGTTATAGGGCATATGAGCCTGTGAGTTACAGGCATCACCATGGTTTCTTGGGGGGATGTGAGGAACCCTGTTAATTTTGGTTTTGTCTTGTTGCTTTAAATTGGCTGCAGGCGGTGCTAGAGTGCTTTCCCTGTCTTGCCCTCGCTTTTTAGGTGGAGGGGAATTTTGCTACCAAGGAATTGATTAGGGCAGTAGAGTAGCATTCCTATAGCAGGGGCAAAACACTAAGTCTTGCAGAAGCTTGAGCTCCTGTGACCCACCCCCTGTCCTCCAGAGCTACTCGCAGCTTGGAGAGCTGACACAGAGGCTTTGCTCTCTGGGCCACAATGGCTCTGAAGGTGAGGGGGAGGGGCTGTATTACACAGGAGCTCAGGCTTCTGCAAGACTTAGCATTTCACCCCTACAGTAGGAATGCCACTGGATCAGGGAGATCTTTGAAACGCCTGGGGAAGAGGAAGAACTAAAAGTTTGCTTCTTTCCACTTAATTGACCTCAATACAACAGCTGCAACGTATGCCATCCTACTGTGCTTTCTAAAATTATATTCAAATCAGCTTAATTGGTGGGGATGTCATGGCTGTACAGTTGCCAAATCTTAATTCAACAAATTATGATGGTCCAACCATTCAGAGCATTAGCTGGATGAAATTAGTACAACATCAAAGGAATTATCCCAACCAGGTATAATCATAAATATCCAGTAATGTCATGGATCGTAATTATTACATTTGGGTTTGGAAGGAAGTCATTAAAGCCTACTGTCTGCTATAGGCCTTTGCTTCTCTCGTGCGTTTAGATTTCCAGAGTGGAGATAACAATGTATGTACAGTATGAATGATTTATATATTCTGGTATATATAAAACCTGCTTTGGCCTATTAAAGAAATAATAGTGGCTACCAGCAACATTAAAAACAAGGAAAACCATTGGATATAACAACATATATTAAACAGACAAGGGAGGGACAGTATGTCTAGTAGGTTTCATTTTTAAAAAAATGGTTACTTGTGTATAATAGAGTTAAATCCAACCCATAGTCTGGTGTCTTCACTGGGGGTGGGGTGGGGGTATATGGGTAATAGGCAGCGGCGTCATGCAGCCGGAACGCTGGGCGGGAGAAACGGGTGAGTGGCAGCCCGCCCGTTGCGTTCCGGTCCGTTTCGCCATCTTCCCCGCCCCCACGGGGCTGCCGCTCACCCGTTCCTCCCGCCCAGCATTCCGGCTGCATGACGCCGCTGGTAATAGGCTACTCAGATGCAGAGGAGTGGCAGCAGGATGCAAGTATCTTATGTCTTGTGTGCTCCCTGAGGCATCTGATGGGCCACTGTGAGATACAGGAAGCTGCACTAGATGGGCCTTGGCCTGATTCAGTGGGGCTGTTCCTATGTTTCTATATCCCTAAAATTACTGAATCTCTTTCAAGGTTGCTGCTTTTTCACTCCCAGGAGTCTTTTTTCTCAAACACATTTTAGGAACTGAAGGCAGGCAGCATAGATTGAGGAAGTGTGAACACATGCATCTCCTTGGCTAATATGGCTCTACACAGCATTGCAAGTGGCTGATGTGGATCCTACTCATGCTCAGCTGACTTGTTCGGTGCTGACTGCTACATTGCAGGAATTTGTAGCATCCCAACTTGACCTGTTTACAGGTCCAAAGAACATTCAGATGCAGGCAGACATTTGCCTGCCTGGCTTTGCCCTCTCCAACTTACTCAGTATTTTGAACTTGGGGGATTTCCCAGGGTAAAAGGCTGGAGCATCAGCAGAAGTGATGATCACAGTGTTCCTCTGTGCCTGTTTCCATGCCAATAGCCCCAGAGACCCATGGGGACTGATGCAACTTCCACCCGCCTGCCCAGGAAAACCCCTGGGTGCACGGGTAAAAGTGGTAGAATTTGGGTGCCTCTGTACCTTCCCACCCCCTGCAGATGCAGTAGGCAGGGATCAAGAGTACGGTTGCCAAGTCTGACTGAAGCTAGCCCTGAGGGCTATTTTTCCTAACATGATTTAAGGTCATTAGCTGTGTCCTCACCCCTGGGTACCGTGGGCTGGCCTGAGGCAGGGGTGAGCCTTGATTGATCCTCAGGGCCTGGTTTAACACCAAGGGTGCCACTTTTCTTCAATCAATCAATCAATCAATCAATCAATCAATCAATATACCACTTTTCAACACAAAGTTCCCAAAGCGGTTTACAGGCAAATAATAATATTAAAGTTAAATGATCCAAAAGGGCTCACAATCTAACCCTTACTTTTCTCACCCTTACTGGTGGCCTAGCATGCAAAGCCTCAGATCGGGCCCAGGGGGAAGGGGTTCCAGGTCTCTATGCCTTCCCCCTCTGCAGATGCAGCAGGCACAAATCAAAGCTAGGGTGCCAACACTGGTTGAAGCTACTCCTGGAGGGTTATTTTTCCTCAACATATTAAAACTCCCCTGCAGGATGCAGTGGAAACCATGTTGGCGCCGCTGCATCTTCGTGTGGAGAGTTTGTCACATTGCGTCTGGCCACCAAATCCAGAAGTAACGGGCAATGACACCATCCAGTGTTACTTCCAATAGGTGGACCATGTAAAGTGATACAGCGCAGGTCAAACGTTGAGAAGCGCTGTAACTGCAACTTTTTATGGGGGTAAAAGTGACACCAGGTGGTCAAAGGCAGTATTCATGTACTCTTTGAGCTTCAGTTCATTAGGATTGGGCTGTTATTTCTCTTAATTTGTATTTTAATATTTCTTCCATACTGGAGTTCACAAAGGTATTTGAAATGGTAGCATAAGATATGTATTATTTGATATAACAAAAATACTATTGAGTCACTTCTTTTATTAATTTCTTGCACAAGATTGTACAGAGCATCACTTTTTCAAAGGTGCTATTTCTGATTGTGTGTCTGTTTATGAACAATGAGATTTTAAAATATAGTTAATATGACAATAATAAGAGTATTTGTATTCTGCTTTTCAACAACAATAACAAAAGGGTCACATGTAACACAATAAATCTGTAAATGGTCCCTGTCCACAAAGGGCTCAACCATTCTAAAATATGACACAGATGAGACAGACAATAGCCTCTGTTCCTCCAGTGTGCTCGTATACTACATGCACTTTTTTTTTTGCACGGGGAAGCATACTAAATGATGATTCTCCCTTCCATGCAGTCTGAAGTGGGTAAAAAAGCCTGTGTGTATGTGGAGATCATAAATAACTTTATTCAAATGTTTGTAATCTGTATTGAAGACAAATTATAAAAAGATGGTATATATATCTGTGAAATTAAATAAATAAATAGGTGCCTCGAGGAATAATCAGAAGGGAGATGTATGTATTCATGTATGTTTGTTGCACTTAAATGCCACCTTTCTGCCTTAGCCTGTTCCTGTGGAAGGGAATTATAGAGCCTCAGTGCCACCACCACAAAGGTTTCGCATATATTTGGGCTGAAAATGTTGGACCATGACCCTTGCAGTGCTGAATATGACTTAAGACATGGTTATGGTGGAGGCACCGTGTGAGGAAAAAGAAGCAACCCCAACCTAACCCTGCACTTGTGATTTAGGTAACATGATTATTCGCTAGGTGCCCTGGAGTGTCTGGTTCTCCTCAGGTAACTGCAGTAAATATCTTTGTGAAAACTGATGTTTTTGCAATGTAGTCTTTGCAACATAAGAGCAGGTAATTGAATCTGTCTGTGAATATTAACCTTTTACTCCTAAAACCAAATGGATCTTGAAATAGTGCTCTTGTTCTGGGAGCAAAAGGTTATAGTCTGCTATTTTTTGGGTCAAGGGTTGGTGTCATAAAAAGCATATAGTAAGTCCAAGGCAAGAAATCGAAGTTCTGACGCTTTAGTGATTGCCGGGAGGGATGATTCTCTGCCAGGACCCCACCATACACAGGAAACCCATGAGCATACAGCGTCCTAGCTGTTGCCTGTGTCACAGCTTCAATGCAGCCCTGTCCCCGGTATTGAGGATGGGTGTAGCCGTGTGTTAAGCAACCAAACTCATCACTGAGGCTCCAGGAGACTAGCTGGCCTTCCTTGTTAAATAGGCCAGTGCTAGGGAAGTTGCGGACCAGGTTATCCATATATCGTAGGCTTCGACGGTTGCCTCCTTTACTCCAGGTGTCACTGAGCAAGGCTGCATGAGAAGAATTTATGGTCCCAAAGTGGAGGTCATCTCTTAGCCTGAAACAGAAGAGCAGGCAGAGGTGGTGAATGAACAAGCTGAAGGGTTCCCGAGAATTCCTTGGACTAAAACAACCTTTAGGTAGCACTCAACAGGGACAAGAAGCAGGCCACACTAAGTGAAAGTTTGGGGTTCAGATGACACCTGTCTCCCAGTTTCAACTCCTGGGCATGAAGGGAAAAATAATGATTTTTGCAGATTGGGGCCTGGACTGTAACACACACTCTTGCTTCAACATCAACACCTAACCAGGATCATCAGGGATAACAAGGACAAGAATTTAGTGTGGAGAGGAGTTCACTTCAGTTTCTAGCTTTATGGGTGAAACCAACCACATGGATGAAACCAACGACAGGCTCTAACCAACCTGGAATTAGGCGGGCATAAGTCACTTGTGCTGGCTCAGGGGTGTTGCAAATATACTGTAAAGCACATTTGCACCACTCTCAGCGTGCAATCCTAACCTGCAGTTAGGCTGGCACACTGAGGCCAGCGACGTTTGGCTAGTACAAGGGACAAAGTATATTTGGACCGCTCTCAGAGTCAGAGAGTCCAGCACATAACACAGACGTGTGCCATCCCCACTGACCCTGAGAGTGGTCCAAACATGCTTTACAGTGGCACTTGTGCTGGCCGATCTTTGCTGGCCTAACTGTGCTGGGCTAAATCCAGGTTAGAACTGCACTCTTAATTATCCACTCCCCCATCCCAGACACAGTCAGCCTTCCCTGGGTTCCTTGGTTCTGTGCTAGTAATTTCAATGACACAGATTTATGGAGCCCTATTGGAATGTCTACCGCACAACACGGGATTAGTGGAATTGGAGGGGCTTAAAGGTGTGATGCCTGATGCTGTTAGGTCTTTTCAGTGTGATGAGGAATTCAGCCTTCTATTCATAGGGAAACTTTTTGGTCACTTTGAATTTTTTTAATGATCTAAAGAAATAGCAGGCAGGTAGAGACTTTCTTCATACCCTTAGAACTCCACAGAGGAATTTATCAGTAGGGTTTCTCATTATCTAGCCATACAGCTCAATGGAAGTACTTGTAACAGATGTCCCCACCCAGTAGACACCCTAGGGGAGAGATCACATTCACTGACCGTTTCTGGGGGCGGCTGAATGGGTCTGGATGCAGCGTTGTGTCATAACAATATGGCTTCACAAGAACATGTCTGGCCTCTGCAATATCCTTGGCAGCTTCATACACCCCATCTTGGAGGACTGTGTGGGGCAAGAAAGGTATGCGAGACACAATTGTGGGTGCAATCCTGCTATACAGCGGGTGCAGATCCAAGTTCCTCACATGGTCTGAATCAGCCACATCCAGGCTCCACCCCTCTCCCCATGCCAGCCTGCATCCAGGACCACCTGCCCTGTTCTGTCCATTTTGTCAGAAAACCTGAAGTACTGTTTTTAATGGCTCTCTGGAGGCCGCAGAATACCTTTGGTGGGCCTGAGGCTGCTACACCACCTCTGGACGTGGGCTCCAGAGGGTGGGCAGCAGTGGCTTGAGGCAGTTGCTTGGTGGCATGCACCGCACCCATGGGCCTGCCGCCTGGGAGCATTTGCCCCCCCCCCAAGCAAATGGCAGGAATGCCACTGATGAGGCAAACAGCCCAATCCTAACTACATTCCCATGTGACAATGAGGCTGTGCAGGCATGGGCTATGCTGTATTTCCACAGCAGAATTTTAGCCACTTAAGCTCTCCTTAGAATAGCAGGACATTTGTTCCCTTGCTCCTGGGTAAGCCCCAGCAGCTGGCACAAATTGGTGTTGCTTCATATTGGTGGATTGCTGGCCCTGCCATTCCTGCTCCCCCGCCCCGGACCAATCCACTCACTTGGCCTCATCGCAAGTCTCCTTTTATCCTGTGAATCCCCTCACTGCCCTCCCCACCCTCCCACCATGCTGCCTGGCAGGGGACATACATGTATTGCCCCATGCACTGGCACCAGCTGGAAGGCTCTGACCTTCCCACTAGAGAGCCTAGAAGATACACCATCGCAAAGTGCTTTATGACACTGCGACAGTGCTCAGACCTGGCATGCCAGAAGAGATGGAACTGGGCCAAAAAGTCAGACTATAAATGATGGGTTATCTTTTCTTTCATAATCTTCTTTTAAAGTCTTCTTTTATAATGTGATCATCTTGTCTTTGTTTGCACTTCTAATTCTACCTTGCTGTTGTGGATGCTGCTGCTTCACTGTTATTCTGTTGGCCCTGTCTTGTTTAGATAATTAAGACCTCTTGGATATCTTAAGATCATAGAGCAGGAATTGCATCAATTCTGTGTAATAAATGGCAGAAGACTGGTACTAAATACATTTATTGAATGGTGTCACTATTGGTGCTTCTGCTGTTGCTGCTCTTGTTATAAAAAATATTTGGAATGGTCTTGAAGCACCTAGGTTGATCATTCCCATTGAAGAATACAGAAGAAAAATTAGACTTCCCCACTTTCAGGACAATCTGATTGCTTGTCTCATTCTGCCTAGGAAGATGACAACTTACATTTCAGCTGAAAGGCTTTGCTCCAGTCAATGGCTTCTGCATTTTTCAGCAGTGCTCGGCAGGCATCTACATCTTGGTAGAAAGCAGCATACAAGTTGGCATAGAAATCCCAATTATCCTTGATCACCTGCAGAACATGGCACACACCTGCACCGTGAAATTCAGGTACTGACAAGATGGAAGCAGTCAGTGAGGGTGGGAAAAATGCAACAAGGTAATGTTGTGGAACAGAAGTGCAGGGAAAGGTGTTAACAAAGGTCAGCAGCACCACTGAGTGCATCTCCAATGGATTTCTGCCTGCAATCACCCTCTCTTGGGATGGGTGTCATAGATTGATAGCACAATCCTAACCTGGAGTTAGGCCAGCACAGGCCAGCAAAGTTTGGCTGGCATAAGGGCCATCATAAAGCATGTTTGGACCACTCTTGGAGCCAGGGAGGATGGTGCACATCTATGTGGTGGCCACTCTGACTCCAAGAGTGGTCCAAAATACTTTACATCCCTTGTGCCAGTCAAACTTTGCTGGCCTAACTGTGCTGGCCTAATTCCAGTTTAGGATTGCGCCCTAAGGCACATGAGTAATGGTATGGGTGAATGTGAGTACACATGCCCACATCCGCCTACATATTCTCCAATTTCCTACCTGTGGGCGGGTAAGGACAACTTTAAATTCTGGCCAAGAGTCCACCACCACTTCATGCCCAGCTGGGTTTCCACGATTGATGTGCATCACTGCCCCATGGACCTGCCAATGAAAGATGGGGTTAGAGTGGCCTAGACAAGCAAAGGTCTGGTTTGCTCCATGTGAAAGTGCTGGGGACATCATGCCATATTATCTATACTGGCCTTGTAGAACAACACGTGCAAATTTTTTACATGTGTTTTGAACCTAATACCATGATCTTTCATAAATATACATGGTCAACGAGATGATATCTCAGACTCCTGAAATTTCAGTATTGGGCTATCTTGAAGACTTTTCAGATGAAACAGTTGGAATTGAAAATGAACTTGTTTCCTTTTTCAAAGATATGTATTGCAGCCAACTGGATATATCTGCAGCCACCAATTTCTAAATAATATTCCTCTCTTATAAATCCCTATGTTATATCAAAATTTATAATTGTGAAATAAGTTCTCACTCCAAAGCAATTTGTTGAAAAATTGCCTTTTGGGGGGTCACCTTTGATAATAACAAATGCCAGGATCATATCTGTCTGTATACACCAGGGCCAGCTGAAGACCTCCTGACCTTGAAGGCAGCCAGGCAAATGCTGCCCCCTTACCTGATGAACTGACAGCCTCTGGTTCTCCCATTCTTCAATGTTCTAGCTCAGTAGTCTCCTTCCCTCCACAGTTCCTCTTCGGTGTAACCCTTTTCCTTTTCCAGTCCAGGGAATGGGAGGAGGAGCAGTGAAGGCAAGTAGGAGAACAGAGATGGGTGTCCCAGGGCCGGCCTTAAGCCAGTGTAACCAACATGGGGTGGGGGGGTGGGGGCCCCATGGGAATGCATTGAGCCCTGCCAGTCCTGGAGCCGGCCCTGGGGTGCCCCCATCAATCTGCAGCCTGAAGTGACTGCTTCAGATGTCCTAATGGATGAGACATTTTTTTCACTATTGTTATCATGAACTACTCCCTTATAATGCACTTGGTCAGCACAGCTGCATCATGGACAGTGGTGGTGGTGGGGGATTGGATTGTAGGTCTCAAGGTTATCATGTGATCATATTTCTCCAATGCAGCAGTTACAGGTTATAGAGAAGAGTTGACAAGCAAACAAAACAGTATTGTGCAATATAAATTTATTTCTACCTTTATTTCTGTCTTGCAGCTCTTAGATGTAATTCCCACTGAGTTGAATGAGGTTTTCTCTCAATTTCCTTTTTGAAAACACACACTTCTTCCCTACTTCCAAGTAGTGAAGAAGTCTCCAAGAGTCCTTTTTCTCAAACCTTTTTTGCAAACCTTTTTTTTCTCAAGTCCTTTTTTGCACATTTCTGCTTCCCACTTCCCACACTAATGAAATGCCGTTCTAGGGGTAGCACTACTTAACTCAGGTTTTGTTTCTTTAGCTCAGAGATCACTGAAGATTTATGGAGCTTCAATACCGCTTTATTTACAAATGTGCAAGCAGAAAGAAAACACCATGCATGCTCACCTCAGTGTGTCTTCAGCTCTCTTTCTCTGCCTCTGTTCCAGTCTGTGCATCTGCAAATTACACATATAGCCTTATCTTCCCCATCCCTTTAGCTGCAAAGGGGGCTGTGCCATTTCCCCTAAACTTGGATGGCTTTCTCCTCCTGAAGAATTCCAGAGGGATCTTTCTCCATGTATTTGCAGAGAGATTTCTAGCCCAGCATTCTGCCTTTCCCTTCCTTCATTCCTTGCCCTTTGCCTTTTGAAAGGCAGGGAGAGAGACTCGAAGGAGCAAAGCAGCATCAGGTAAGGGAAGGGGCAGGATTTGTTGCATGGGGGGAGTAAAACACATGGGAGAAAACTGGACTGGTGTGGGGTGCAAGATGGGTTCCAATCCCACCTTTTTTCCACAGTGTCAGTTTACAATTCCCAGAAGTCCTAAGAAAAGCCTTGCAAGATTAGGCCAGTCCAGCATCCTGTTTCCCAGCATGCCATCAGCTACCTATGGGAAGCCCAGAAGCAAGAAAGAAAAAAGGCACAATTCTCTCCAGCCATTGCCCCCCTTGGAACTGGTACTCAGAAGCAATACTGCTTGCTGAATCTGGAAGTAGTGCTTAGTTGTGGATCGTTGTGGAGGCGTGGTCTGGAGGTTGAGCTCTTGCCCTGTCTGAAGATGCTAAGCAGGATCAGCCTTGGATTGGCCTTGGATGGGAGACCAGAAGTCACTGACAAATCACTGAGCTCACAGTGGAATCTGAAGAATGTGGAATGTGGAGGAGTCAGCTGACAAGAGACAGATTGATAGGCTGCCTGTGAAGGCTGGCAAGGGTGCAGCCAGGATGATGACCACACACTAAAAAAAAAGGAAATACCTGGAGAAATGGAGGGTTCTGTGAATTATATATAGCACACAGTCCCCCACCAAAGTCTGCTGCGGAAGCTTCAGTCAGGGAATAAGAGGGCAGGTCCTCTTGGATTCAGAATTGGTTGAGGGCCAGGAAACAGAGAGTGGGGGTCAATGGGAAATATTCACAATGGAGAGAGGTGAAAAGCAGAGCGCCCCAAGGATCTGTCTTGGGGCCGGTGCTTTTCAACTTGTTCATAAATGACCTGGAGACAGGGATAAGCAGCGAGGTGGCCAAGTTTGCAGATGACACAAAACTTTTCCAGGTGGTGAAAACCAGAAGGGACTGTGAAGAGCTCCAGAAGGATCTCTCCCAGTTGGGGGAATGGGCAGCCAAATGGCAGATTCGTTTCAATGTAGAAAAGTGTAAAGTGATGCACATTGGGGCAAAAAAATCAAAACTTCACATATAGGCTAATGGGTTCTGAGCTGTCTGTGGCAGCTCAGGAGAGAGATCTTGGGGTGCTGGTGGACAACTTGATGAAAGTGTTGACCCAGTGTGTGGCAGCCTTAATTGCTTAAAGGCAAATTCCATGCTTGGGGTAATTAAAAAAGGGATTAATAAAACAGCCAATATTATGCCATTGTACAAATTAATGGTAAGGCCACATCTAGAATATTCTGTATTCTGTTCAGTTCTGGTCATCACATCTCAAAAAGGACATAGTGGAGCTGGAAAAGGTGCAGAAGAGAGCGACAAAAATGATTACGGGGCTGGGGCATTTCTCATGAATAAAGACTGCAGCGTTTAGGGCTCTTTAGTCTGGAAAAAAGGCGCCTGAGGGGGGACATGATTGAGACATACAAAATTATGCACGGGAGGGATAGAGTTGATAGAGGGATGTTCTTTTCCCTCTCTCACAATACCAGAACCAGGGGGCATCCACTGAAATTGAGGGTTGAGAATTAAAACAGATAAAAGGAAGTACTTTGTTCCCAGAGGGTAGTTAATCTGTGGAACTCTTTGCCACAGGAGGTGGTGATGGCATCTGGCCTAGATGCCTTTAAAAGGGGATTGGACAGATTTCTGGAGGAAAAGTCCATTGTGGGCTATAGGCCATGATGGGTGGTGCAACCTCCTTACATTAATAGTAGGCTACTTCAAAATGCCAGGTGCAAGGGAGTGGAAACAGAATACAAGCATCTTGTTTTCTACTGAGCTCCCTTAGGCACCTGGTGGGCCACTGCGAGATACAGGAGGATGGACTAGATGGGCCTTTGGCCTGATCCAGCAGGGCTCTTATATTCTTAACAATAATTGTTAAAAACAACCATTTGAAAAAATGGGGTTTATGAACAGCCTGCCAATGTAAAATGCCTTGAGAAATCTTGAAAAAGGTGGTATAAAAATATCTTAAATAGTCAGTTACAACTGCCATGGGTGACAGCATGAATAGGGCCCATGCCTGCCTGCTGCCCAGTTCCAAGGTAGCATGAAGGAGTAGCTGGCACACGTGCATGTTGCTTTCCAAATTGTGAGAGAATGTCCCATTTGGGGCAGATCTACATGCACACCACCTCCAGCCATCATTAATTTAAAGGGAGATCCATGGTACCGTAAGTGACTGAGGCAGACTTCTTCGCAGCATGCCCTCAAGCAGCTGCAGTTTGGATGGGCAGGTCAGGAGCAGCATGGCTGGCCAAACGGGGTTCTCAGCAAGGGGGTTCTTTCCTGAAAGAGGAAAGAACAGACAGACAGACAGACAGACATTATTATTGGTACTTTTGTACCACTTTTCGACAGGAGTAGTTCACAAAGTGGCTTACATAGTATAATAAGAAATGGTTCCCTGTCCCCAAAGGGCGAGAGAGAGAGAGAGAGAGAGAGAGAGAGAGAGAGAGAGAGAGAGAG
>JAJKFI010000014.1:23303732-23321227 GCA_029204185.1 Lerista edwardsae
GAGAGAGAGAGAGAGAGAGAGAGAGAGAGAGAGAGAGAGAGAGAGAGAGAGAGACCAGCAACAGCCATTGGAAAAGATGCCACCCTGGAGTGAAGACAGACAGTTGCTAACTCCTGCTAAATATAAGAGGGCACCACTTTAAAAGATGCCTCTTTGCCCAGTTAAACTATTATTTCTATAAATACCAATATTTAGTATTAGTACACTCAGAACATAATACACGTGAAATGCTTTGCACATTTTAAAATGCATTTCACATATATTGTCCTAATAATATCCTCATAACAACTCTGGAAGGTGAGTTTTATTGTCCCCATATTGCAGACAGGAAAGACTGAGGCTGAGAAGGAGAGGCTTATCTAAGGCCATCAACTAGGTTTATGGCGGAGGCCAGGTTTCTGCTGGAGAAGTCTCAGTTCATATTTAGCTTATAAATTTAGTGCCCTGCAAACAATCCTCCATCAGATAGGTGACAGCAGTGACTTACCATTTTCAAATAAAATTCCAGACTTCATATGTATTTTATACAGCAACAAATAGTTTTGGTCCCGCCCGTAGTCCCCAAAGGCCCTGTAATAACTCTATCCATCAGGAGTATGGAGTCAATCCTTCATCAGAAGGGAAGAAGATTGGCTGCTACTTATTTGCAGAGTCCAATTCATCTGAGTAGGTCTAAATTACCTATTTTGCCAGGGCCTCCTCTGTCATACTCCAAGGAAAATAGAGCGCAATTAGGCCTGCACCATATCCAGCATAGTAAAAGGGAAGCTGGAGCCTCTCTGCGGCAAGGGCAGATATACTGCCCTTACTATACTATAGGGGAGGCGCTAGCCTCCTCTATGTGCTCCTCAGATCTGCACCTGCTAAATAGCAGGCGCAGATCTGAGGAGACCGTGCAGCGCGAATTGGGGCTGCATGGCCTCCTGGACTGGCTTAGGATTTGGCCTTATGGCCAAATCTCAAGCCCTCCCCCTCCTGCTCCCCGCCTGCCTATGGCCCACCAGAACTGCCCTCCCCCCACCCACTCCATCCCCATCCCAACATGGCGTCCCCCCATGGCCCAGCTTTGGCCAGCGCAAGGGAGGCGCAGCGCGGATGCAATGGTACCTGTGCTGCCTGCAGCACCTGACCTGTTTCCTTAGTGCTGACGCGGCGCCCCGTGTCAGCTTTAAGTACGCAGCGCTGACACAACAACGTGCTTTGTAGGATTGCGCTGCCCCTCTCATCTGTTCTTTTGTGTGTACTCCAGAGGCACAGCTAGGTCATTTGACATCTGGGGCCCATAAATTTTTGACACCCCCCTATGACAAAATTATTTATTTATTTACATTTTCCACATTTTTATACCACCCTCCCCCAAGGAGCTCAGGGTGGTGTACAGGGTTTCTCCCCTTCTTTTGTCCTCACAATAACCCTGTGAGGTAGGTGAGGCTGAGAGATAGTCATTGTCATTACATGAAATGAATAATAATGACCAGAAAGTAAATGCAGTGGATATTTCCCTACAAGCGATGGATGAGTGCCAGTGCCCTCCCCCACTATTGCTTCCTTGCACATAGTACTCAATGCTTCTGGGGGTTCAATGTAGCCCTCGTGGGTTTTGGGGTGTTTTTTTGGCCATAATGTTTGATAGAATGTAGATATTACACTCCGATTTGTTTCATTCAATTCCTCATGGCATTCCACATCAAATGATATATACATGATTTTCACAATTTTGGTCCCTAATGGTATCACATGCACACGTACACGTACACGTACACACACACACACACACACACACACACACACACACACACACACAAAGAGGGTGCACTGGGCGCTCGGCTCTCACCCTCTGGCTAGCTTTGGTGTACTCCACCCCCATTCTGAGGGAAGGTGAGCTCAAAGAGGCTGAGCTGTAGCTGCTGCTAGACTAGGGCAGCAGCAGTTGAGAGCCTCCCCTGTGATCAGCAGAACGTTCAGTCGAGAGGGTTAAAGCCTCCGTTTGCCCGAAGATAAGATCTGAAGGTCGCTAATTCTACAACACCGGAAGTCTCCATGAGCGGCAGACCTTGAGAAATGCAACTGATAAGAGCTGTCTCCAGCTACCTGTGAGAGAGGAGTTGTGCTGGGCCAGCTGTTTCTTTGGTGGGAGCACAGAAGCCATTTATCAGCCAGCAGGAAGGCAAGAGTGTGGCCAGAAAGAAGGACTAAACCACGAAAGTTCCATCTGTATGTTGTTTGTAGTTCTTGAAAGATGGAACTTCTCTGTAATTTGTAAAAACCCCTTGCAGGTTTAGAGATAAAGTCTGCCCGTGTAAACCACCTTGAATTAAAGCCAGAGGAGCAATCTAATGGCCAAAGAAAGGCGGTATATAAATACTTGCAGCATTATCATCATCATCATCATCATCATCATCATGCAACCACTCAGAAACTGGGTGGAGCACATGCACAGTCACAAGGAGTCACATTGCACATGTGATCACAGGGAAGGCTGAGCTCTTTTCTGCTGCATGTCTATTCTCTCCTGTGTAATAACAGGCACATGCTTGTTGCTATACAAGTTGGGTGTTGTCCTGCAACAGCAAGAGCTCAGCCTCTGTTCTGATTGTGCAGGAACTGCAGCTTCCAGGTAGCCACTAGAATGGTTTGCAGTGCCACGTCACAGCAAGTGCCTCACCAGCTACTCACATCACTGCTATTTGCTTTATATTCATGAAACTGCATTATCCTGGTTAGTCCACAGATTGCCTCCACAGATTGGCTGTGACTCTACAGCATTTCAGAGTTCTTTCCCAGCCTCACCAAGGGGTGCCTGGGAATTGGAGCTGTGACATTCTCCATTCAAGGCATATGGTCTATCAGTAGTGTTCCAAGAGAGGGCAAAGCACTAAGTTTTTCAGGCTCTTGGACACCCATGTAAAGTGCCCCCCACCTTCAGAACCATTTGCAGTTTTGCTCTGCTTTGCTCTCCTAGCTGTGAGGGGAGGGGACGCTTTACACAGGCATTCAGGCACCTGAAAAATGTAACACATTGCCTTCTCTCTGGGAATGCCACTGTGATCTACCACTCAGAGATGGTCCCCACACTGAAGCAGAGCTGGAGCATAGCAACCTTTTGTGATGACGAGGCTGTCACATTTTGAGGGCCCCAACGACAGCTGCTCACCTGGAAGGTCAAAACTGCCTGAGAGACGAAGGAAGCCGCCTCAAGTCCCAGGACTGTTGGGGCAACTGATGCCAGCTTGCTGGAACTTCTTAACAGAGCCCTACAATCCAAAAAAAGCAGCCTTTTATTTAGGAAGGAATGAACTATTGACAGAATATGCCTTGGCCTGTATTCCAGAAGCTTGGTGGAAAAGGGGTGGTAGAAACCTGATTTGAAAATTATTAATAATCTGATTATTCATTGATTCAGGCTGTGCTTCATCATACAGCCTTCTTGCTGTGGCTTGCCAGATTTCAATCCAACATTCCTTTCCTTTTAAGAGTAGAACAACATGACAAAAGAGAATTCACTAAGGTTCTTCATTGTAGAACGATGGAGGAATTCCATGCTTGGACCCACTTCCTACTCAGTGATAGTTAAGGGTCAGGAATCTAGCGTGAAATCTGGAAGACTAATGGAGGGAAATTGTAACCACCCTACTCCACCCCTCTGCCCATGCCAATTTCTGAATTAAATGAGGCTAATACATCTCTGAAGGGAAAGATTGCAATGATTAGAGTGGAACAGTGGAATACCATTCCATTTTTACTTTGATCTTGGATTGTTACTGCTGTTTTAGTCTAAAATTTTATGATTAAAAAAAAAATAGGTTAGGGAAGGCCTGTGGAATGGGGCATGGCCTTCCCCGGCCTCAGAAAACCTACCAGATCTGATCACAAGTCAGGGACACAAACTGGAAGTGGCTTTCTGTCGTGTCAAGGAGGCCTTCTGAGACCCTCTGTGCTGGGGCCTGGAAGGCCTGCATGATCTCCAGATTTTGATATCCGTGGGGGGTAATGGAACAGATCCCCTGCAGATACCAAGGGCCCACTATCCATTTGTGTACAGTAATACTCCTATAATGCTGCTTCCTGTAACACGGTTTCATTATTACACTCTTCATCCTAAGGGTTATTTATTTATTTATTTATTTTTATCATCAAAAAGTAAAAAGTTAAAATCTATACGAGTTCAAAATTTTGAACAGCAAAATTTCAGCCAATAGCAGCAGCATATTCTGTCTAGAATTTTCTTGTTAAAAAATTCTGTGAGCATTGTCTTCTGGCCAGCATGGGGCCAACTGCTTGCTACTAGGAAATGCTCTGGGTTAGGAAACAGCATGCAAGGATGAGTCACAGAGCGCAGTCCTATACCTGCGTTGCGCCAGTGATATGCTCTTGCGCCAGTCCAGCGCTATCGCAAATGTGTTATCAAGCGCATCTGCACGGGCAAGTCGGGTGCTGGACCAGTGGAAGCAGCACTGCCAATGCTCGGGCGTCGCCGCAACCGTCGGCCACTGCTGTGCACGTTCATCTGCGCCTGCAAAACAGCAGGTCAGATGTGAGCAGCCCCATAGGGCTGGCTGGGGCTTACCCAGTCAGGGCAACTTCCCCTTGCCCTGAGCTGAGCTGCTGCTGCCTCCTGCTGGGCTTAAGATATGGCCCTGCTATGTTGGCCTTACTATGTCGGCCTTACTTAGGATTGCGCTGACAATCTGGTTTGTCTTCCTGAGAGTATCTCCTCCCATCATCTTACACTGCTGCCATGTAGGAGGAGTGACAGCAGTGGTGGCAAATTACATAGCGGGCTCTGTCATAATGCACTAGTGCAGTGCTTCCCAAACTTTTTACCACTGGGACCCACTTTTTGAAACAACAATCTAGCATGACCCACTTGACAAAACAAGAGATCTAGAAATATATTACAGCCCAATCCTAATCTGCGTTGGAGGAGGAAGGCCTGCAAGCCTGCGCTGCATCCTAATGCAGGTTAGGCAGTGCCTGGAGCTCACCCCAGGCAAGGGGATATTTTCTCCTGTGGGGCAGCTCAAATATGTCCAAACAGCTTGCAGCAGTCCAGATCAGGGCTGCATAGCCTGGGGATGGGGATTAGGATCTGGCCTAATGGTTAGGATCCCAACTCCTCCCCTCCCGTCTGCTCCTCCTACAAAGCTACCCTCCCTCCGCCCTCCCAAGCCACGGAGGCTCCCTCACCTCCCTTCTGCCCTGAAAAGCCCCCGCACTGGCCAAACTTGGTTAGCACAGGGGTGGCTTACCTTGCAGTCCCCAACAGTGTACTTGGGCTGCTGCTGCTGCCTATGTCAGCCCAGCACCTGTTATGCGGATGCAAACGTGCCGTACGGCACATTTGCAAAACCACTGGGCTGACACAAGGGCCAACAGCACTCTTGGATGATGATGATGATGATGTTGATGATGATCAGGGTCCTGTGCTCAAGAGGCTTCTAGAGATGTTACTTATTATATAGTATGTTACATACAGTAGGAACCACTTCCTACTCAGTGATAGTTAAGGGTCAGGAATCTAGACATTTGCTAGATTCTCCCTAGAAATGGAGCTCAAGGCAGTGGATCGAGGATGGTGATGTCAGTCAAATTCTAGTGCCCTGCCAACTGGGGCCTTGGTCTAGGAACTGCAGATGGTAGAGAGGTTTGAGTACACAGGAGAACCCCATGGACACCAAGAGAGAATTTGAACAAGAAACAAGGGCTTATTGGCAAAGAGATGAACGTAAAGCAAACACACATTACAGAGAAACACAGTTTACCCTGAGCTGTACCTAATAAGCCCTAGCTGCCCTAGCAACCCGTTGGAGAGAGTATGGATCTCTCTTGTGCAGGGTTGAGTTTAATGGAAATGGCCCTGGCCAACTCACTGTTGAATAAGTCACTCACTGACCAAGGCTGAGCTTCCCCCTTATATACCCAGCACATAGGAAGCTCATGCCCATATTTGGTCATGGGCCAGAAGGTTCTAGCCTTCTGAGGTAATATTTGTTCATCTGTTCAGGTGTTTGCCTCAGCTGTCCTACATTAGGCAGATACTCAATTCAGGCGGGAAATATCTAGCTAGCGATTTAACTCTTTACAATTCTTTAACCCCTCTGCCCTTCACTGTGCTATACAGATTGTGGGGCTCTGTGAACACGTATCACTGAGAGTGTGTGAAACACTCTTCAATTGTATACATCTTAACAGGACTGAGAACTAAGATGGTTAGGCTTCTATTTGTCTCTTTGTTTCTGACGGGCAAATATTTTTCGAACAGTGAAACAACTGCTGATTCTAATGATGTCTACTGGGCCACAGGAGGGCTTCAGGCTTGCAGCAACTGGAACTCAGGTGAGAGAATAATCCATTGTCAGAAAAATTCATTGACAGGCAGGAGTTACAGTCGCAGGAGTTGGCAACCAAAACAATGGAGTTAGTCCTAGACAGGCAAAGGAAATGAGTGAAGTAATAACTGCAGGAAAGTCAATTCCAGGCAGTGAAGCTTCAGGTAGCCAATAGCCCAGGAAGTATTGCCAGATCTTGGCTTTTTGTCCTGAGATGCAGGTTTTCAAAAGTCAACTCAGGCTGTCCAGCTAAGCTCCAGATCTCACATTTTCAGCCCAAGTCTTGGGTTTGGGACTTGTCTTAAATTTTAGAAGCATACATTTGCTGCCCCCATCTCCCATACATCATACACTTAACATGGCCTACACAAAAGATATAAAATCCCTGCACATACACTCAGATGAGCACATACCATAAGAATATATATACAGAAGTTCCCTTTCCTCATGTACCAGTATGGTGTTGGCAGCTTATGCCAGTGCCAGTTCATTTTTATTTTGGGAAGTTTTGGGCTTGCATGTGACACAGAGACCCTTACTGCAGCAACCTCCCCTCATTTAGCCATATGTGCTGTGCGCACACATGCCCACAAATGCAGACACTGCATCATTGCTGGCCCCAGTGCATCTGCCTTCATGCTGCCCTCCCTCTCCTCTAGGCAGAGGTGTTCACAGATCATTAAGTGTTAGAAAATGCTTTTGGGTTTGTTTGTTTTTTTGCAGATTTCTGGTTTTTTTTTCCTCCAAAAATAAGTGCAGAAAATGGTATTATGTGTTTTTATTTCATTATCACTGAAAAATCACACCTGTAGTGATAGGGCCGTGTGAAACAAGCAGGTCAGTACACAAGCAGACCCCTGGGATGACACTCTTCATGGCTGCGAGGCATGCTGTGGGCTTCCTTCATGGTCTGCTGAACCGGCCATGTGGAGAATCCTATGCACAATGCCCTGATGGAAAGCTGCCTATGGAGAGCAAAATGAGACACAACGTGCACAGCAGGACTCAAACAGCACCATCAGCAACACATGGAGATTAGAACGATAGTGTTTGTGAGAAGTGCACATGCAGCAGTACCTGAAAAAGAAGAGTGGCCAGCAGCAGCAGTGGTTGGAGTTCCTCACCAAGGAAGAACAGATACTCCCCTTTCATTATCTGTTACAAAAGAAAGGGATGACTAGGTAACAGTTTATAGCAAAAACATTTGACAATACTGAAGAGTCTTGGGGGATAGGGAGGTAGAGGCATGAGACCAGTGTACACATCAATATGTTGTTGCATGGAATTCTCTCCCCATTGTTTCTTATCTGTGTGGATTGCCATTGTCCTTGTGCCTGTGATATAATGTGGGTTGTTTGCATCCACTTGGACATCTGTGTGTTGTCCTCTTGGGGCAGAGTACCTGCCATAATAATTTTGAGAAAACAGGTGTTTACCATTTGTCTTTCCATGCACATTGTGAGTTCAACAGGCTGTTTGTGCAAAGTGCTCCCTTGTGGGAAATGTGCCCTTTCTCAGTTCCTCTGTGCACATTAGCAGGCCAAAGATATTTAGCCCTATGTTGTGTGCCCTATCATCTGAGGACTGTTTTTTTGGCAGGGTTTTGGTAATGGAGTTGGTGTGCTATGATTTGCTGCAGAATGCAGTTTGTATTCTATGTGCTGCTATTTAACGTTAATTGATGGTGGTGGGACTGAGATGCTCTGGTGTTTTTTTCATCCTTATTGATGTCTGTGAACTTTTTGGTTCCTACACCAGCTCCAACATTGACATAGCACTGCTGTGGACCACTGGTTCTCCATTGTACAGTTAGTGCTCCCCTGTGGTCAGCCATATCTTTGGGTCAGGTTAGGAAGAAGAAGCCAAAGGAGTGACACAGATCCGCTCTGTCAGCATCTAGTCTTGCTAGGTCTCCTCAAAGGACTGTGTTGCTTGCTGGCGGAACATAAAATTCTAAAGTGAATGAACCATTAACAGATTTGTTCCTTGGACTGTAGCCCAGGACATTGTGGGATGACATCCAGGTGATACAGTGTAATTGGATGAGTCCCTGAACAAAAATAGGATGGATTTACTTCTAATGAATGGGCTCACCCCTGCCACTCCCCCCCGGAGGTGTTGGATATAATGTTAGGGGTGTGGCTGGTGGGCATGGGAGGAAGCCAGGAACATTCCATGGCTGCTGGAGAATGGTGCAGATGTAACACATAGAAATATGGTCTCTATGGTCAAAATAAGATAGCTTTCTGTCTGTATTGTGTAAATGACGCCTTCTGGATGCCTTCGGAGGCTTGGAGAAGCCTGGCAAAGTGAAATGATTCACTGAAAAAAACTTCTGGTTGTGATCAGGATGTCCTTGAGCCCTCCAGATGCGGGGCTGGCACACAAGTCGAGTTAAATCTGTGGGTGCCAAACCCACAGAAAACGAGGGGCCACTGTACATGTTGCTGGAGTTTTCCTCCCCCTCTACGTCTCTTGCTGCCCTTCTGTATGTTCACCCCCCCCCCATGTGATCCTTCCCACCAGTCTGGAGCTCCTGGCATTGAAAGCTGAGAGCCGTGAGAGAGCCTGCCTCCGGATGGATCTTTTGCTTAAGTTGACCGTAAAATTGTGTCTGCTGTGAGGCCGCCATTGTGGCGCTGGAGAGAGCCTCGCCTATTCCAGCTGCTTGGCACGGGGGTGGAGAGGGCATGTATGATGCCAGACCAGGATTCCCCTGAGAGCAACCACCTTCTGAATGCCTCTCTTGCAGCCTGTGGCACGAATACTCACTCTGAGGAGAGCAACTGGGGGCACCTCAAGCTGGCAAGGAATCCCTGCTGCTTTGCAGCGATGCTGACTGGATCATCCCTTCATTCCTACGCGGGATGCTCTTCTGTGGTGGGAGGCAGAGGCTCTGGAAAGATGCCCACAAAGGCCGACCAGCAGCTGGAGTTCAGGCGTGGTTCAAGCCCAGCCTGTCTGCAACCAGCCCTGGTCTCTTCCCAGAAACTGCTTCCGCCACTTGGACAGAAGAATAAATTCTTGCTAGAGAGCACAGAGGTGATGTTTGCAAGAAAGGGGGTTGGTTGACTTGTGTGGATTTGCTGGGCTGAAAAAACAGGGTGAACACTTTGTGGCTTAGTGTGACATTGCAAAGGATGCTTTGGGAGCGGAGGATGGAAATGACAGGCTGGCCCGTGTCCCATTAGGCTTCCTTAAGGATTGACCATAACATGCAGGAAAAAGGTAGATGAAGAAATCCACACTTTTCTGTAGCCGAATTTGATTGTCAGTCAGTCACCACTGCTCAGCGCTTTCCCAGTGCTGATGTCACTGCTTAGGACATCTGTCATAATCATTGTAGACTCTCCATGCCTCATCTACAAGCAGAGCACTAGAGCATGGTTTCAATCCCCCTCAAGACCTATTTCCTCCTGAGCACCCTACACATTCAGTACAGTTTGGTTGCCAAGACTCCAAGCAGCCAGCCAGTATCTGCTGAATGACAGCATGTTGCAAATGGCACTGGGAGATTTAAATTTAAATCCTGCCCCTGCCATATAGCAGGAGCAGTTAAATGTCCCACCCAGCAGATAAAGATCACACTCTTTATCCCTGCTCCCCAACTTGCCTGCGCTCAGGGTCCTGGCATCTCTATCATTTGAGCCCAATCCTTTACATGTGTACTCAGAAGTAAGTCCCATTATAGTCAGTGGTATGTGTGTATAGGATTGCAGCCCGAGCCCTTTTTTCACTGCCTGTGCTCCAAAGTTATCACAAGCCAAGGCAGCTACCTTCCATCTTGGCAGCACAAACGTTCATGTTATCCAAGTTTGTACTGACCAGCAGTTGCCACAGCCCAATTCCACATCCTTCACTGTTGGTTGAAAATGCTGGCTACTTGCAAATGCCACTCTCTTCTTACTCTTTCACTCTTGTGTGGCCAATTCAAATGACAGTGGCTGATGGATTAGTGCTAGTGATAGGGTTTGCTTTGCCAGGGCATCACTATCTGACTGCAGAGGTGCTCAATAATTTGTGTGCAGTGTATGGAAGGACTGCTTATAGTTATAAGTGCTTATATAAAAGTATTGCAGCACCTCAGCTATACCTGAATCATCAGTGCAGATTGTTTGACCCACCAGACATATTTATATTCTGGATGCTTCTGAATAACATAGGTGAATCGCTTGTAAGAATGGCTGCACTGGTTCCTGGTTACACTGAGGTCATCGCTGGAGCTCCCACTATCTGAGGAGAGACATCTCCTTCATGGTGGGACCCTGTTGTGGAATGAAGCTGCTAATGCTGATGCCCTTTCAGTGCCAGGCAAACTTCCTTTTATGGGGACTTTGGCCGTTGTGGCGCTACTGCCTGTATGGGAACCTGGCAGCACATGATCGGGCCATAACACATTTGTTATGCACTGTATTGCAAAAGGCAGGGAAAGTTGATAGCAAGCCCCATCAGTGCTTGTTAATTTTGTTTGTAACCTGTTTGTTATATACCAAAGTATGTTTGTTTGTTGCATTTAAATTCTACTTTTCTGTCCTGGCCAAGGCAGTTTACAAATTAAAACATAAAAAGCAGAATTGTCTTAGGCCACTGATGGTCTTTTCAGGAGCTTCCTGCTCTGTGGTCATCCTTCAGGAAACACAGGTCTTTCAGTGGTCTGGAACATAGTGGAGCAGAGGGAGAGATGTGCTTAAGGGCACAATCCTAACCTGGAATTAGGCTGGCACAGTTAGGCCAGCAAAGTTTGGCCAGCACAAGAGCCACCGTAAAGTATGTTTGGACCATTCTCAGAGTGAGAGAGGCCAGCACACAGATGTGTGCTATCTTCCTTGACTCCAAGAGTGGTCCAAACACACTTGTGCTGGCCAAACTTTGCTGGCCTAATTGCGCCAGCCTAACTTCAGGTTAGGATTGTGCTCTAAGAAACATTTGCTTTGAATGTTCCTATTTGAACTTGCTCTATTCACACTTCAAAAGCCAGAATTGTACAGAAATGTAGCACTGGAATGTGCATCTTAAACTTGCATTTTGGCACAATACTTTATTTTCAACACAAATTTAGGAATAAAAGTTGCACCTTCTGGAAACACAACTGTGTTACTTAGGATCTGAGACAACAAAGAATCTTAAAGTATGTTAAAGACTGAGATCCCAATCCCCTGCCCTTGGCTGGTACAGCTGCACCAAAACAGGCATTCTGTATCCTGCAAGGTTGGTGGTGGTGGACTGGGAGGCTTCAGTAGGGAAAGGGGATTTAAATCCCCTTACCCTGCATAAGCCTGACCCATAATGCACTGCACTAAGCATAAACCTGACCCCTCAGAGCTGCACTAGCGATTTTGCTGGGTACAGGTCCTGAGTAATGGACTGCCAGAAAGTGCTTTCCAGCACTTTTCAGCTATGGCCGGCAGTGGAATGTGACATCTAGTAACCAGAGGCAGTAGTTCATGTAAATGCTAAGCCTGAGCTTCTTTTAACTGAGTATAGTTTATGGATTAACCCAGTGGTTCCCAAACTGAGCCATGGTGCATGACTGTGCTGCAGCGAACTCACAGGGGCACCATGTGATGTCCCTAGTGGCCTTGTCTTCCAGCTGTCCCAACCACTGTCATCTTGGATCTTGTGAGTTCTCGTGCGATTTTTCAAACTCTCATGAGAATTGTGCAAGATTTTGTTTGATCCAAGATGGCAGTGCCCAGGAAAGCTGGGAAGAAAAGGCTGCTGCAAAAGAAGGGTGCCGTGATCCCCAGAAGTTGGGGAACTACTGGATTAACAAAATAGTGTTTAACCATGTTCACCAAACATTAAAAAATGAGGCAACAAAATACAATGTTAAATATTATAAATTCTAATACAGGTCATCAGCTTAACAATTGGCTTCTTGCATTTTCATGAATTCCTTTCTTATTTCCTGAGCCTAAACAGTGAATCTTGTCATAAAATCATAAAACATGTATTCCAGGTTGTCAATATTGTTTTCTCTGCTGACTTATCAAATTTCCGAGCAGTGTCTTTCTTGGCGAATGATAAATAGAAATGAATAAATAATTTATGCTACATGACATGTACCTACATGGAATATTCTTATACAGGTGGATTATCTCTTATTTGGACATCCAAAATCCAAATAAGTATTCAGCAATCTGCCAAGACTTTAGATTCTGGCCAAAGTATGGAGGGGTGGTGGTGCAAATAACTGAACACAAATATCAGAGAAACAATATATTGTATATGAAATAAGATAAATTTTCCATTGCAATTTGAAGTGCATATCAGAAAAATTCCTGCATATTCACTTCTCTGCCGACATTTATCACTTTGGTGATATAATTCAAAAATTGAGCCTCCCTAAAGTTGTAATGAACAATAACAATGCTTTTCATACATTGTGATGTGCCTTCCTGCTGGTGGCAAACAGTAAAACAAAAGTGTTTTACTGGATTTTCTTTGGATGCAGATCAAAACAAATTGTTGAATGTCTAACATGAAAACCAAGCTGTTCAGTTGACTCTTTGTCTCTCAGGGTGCAATGCTAACCTGGAGTTAGACTGGCACAGTTAGGCCAGCAAAGTTTGGCCAGCACAAGGGATACTGTAAAGTATGTTTGGAGCACTCTTGGAGTCAGAGAGGCCAGCACACAGATGTGCGCCACCCTCCCTGACTCTGAGAATGGTCCAAACATGTTTTACAGTGGCCCTTGTACCAGCCAAACTTTGCTGGCCTAACAGTGTCGGCCTAACTCCAGGTTAGGATTGCGCCCCCAGAATGTGGTCTTTAAAAAAAAAAGACCATGGTGTTTACACCTGGCATTAAAGAATGCTTCCTGTATGGCTCTAAGTACAGGTTAACAACAATCACGAACATGTAGTGCTTTCTTATAATAAAAAAAAATAGCAAGTGGAACTTAATATGTAGGGCTTCCCTCAAGAATAGTTTGGAAGATATAGTTAGTACAAAATGCAGCAGCCTGGGTGGTTACAGGGACTAGACTGACTCAGTAGGCCCACTCCTTCAGCAGTTGCAGTAGCTACCCATTCACTTCCGATCTCAACTTAAGATGATGGTATTGACCTTTAAGGCCCTTCATGACTTGGGCCCAGCCTACCTAAAAGACCGCCTTCTCCCATACATACCAGTTCGCCCTCTTAGATCATCTAAAGGGGCTCTCCTTCAAGTCCCCCTCTGTCCCTAGTCAAAGGGATGGCAGCTCGGGGTCGGGCCTTCTCTGTAGCGGCTCCACAAATATGGAATTCCCTTCCAGAAGAATTAAGAACTACACACTCTCTCATGGCCTTTTGGAGAGGGCTGAAATCATACCTATCTCGTCTGATCTTTGGTTGGCTATCTTCCCTCTGATATTCTTCTGGAATCCTGCCATAAGTTGTTTACTCCCCTGGTCAATTTGTGTGTGTGTGTGTGTGTGTGTGTGTGTGTTCTCCCACCCACCAAAAGGCCTGATGAAGAGAATTGGGCCTTGCTTTATTCTTGAACTCTTCCTGTTAAATGGTTTTGTTTTTTTACTTATTATGGTTACATTGTACTTTGTTGTTCTCTGTAAGCTGCCTTGGGCATTTGCTTCAGCATGGGAAAGGCAGGGTATAAGTTCTTCAAATAAAATAAACATAAATAAAGCTAAGTGTGCTTTGAAAAAATGAGATTCCCTGCTCAAAAGTTCCTACGCCGCACCCTGGTTGCAGCTTGGAGTGTCAAGAAACTGCTGCTTACTACTTCCACATTCCATTAAAGTTGCCCCTACATGCACTGTGTTTCCTCCTGTTTCTGTCCCTCCTGATCCCTTACTGAAAACTATTTGTGGATTCCTCAAAACTGTGACAAAAGTAAGCAAAAGTGGTGCTATTTTTGTGAAATTGGTTTAAATTGTGTTAAACTGTGTTAAAAGTAAGCAAAAGTGGTGTTAAGTTGTGTTGTGATCTCAATTTCCTTTAATATAGTGTTTTGAGTAGAATCTCTCATTATTTAGCATTCTGTGTTGGTCGCTGATGAAAACCACCTGTACTAATTGCATGTTTTGCTCTCCACTTCAGCCTTTTGGGATCCTTGGAATGACTGTAAAGGTTGGGGGGGAGCAGCTCTTAGGGAGCATCTAGCAAATGTCTACAGACACATACTATATTTAAGGTCTCTAGTAGTCTCGGAAGCAAAAGGCCCAATTATTAATTTATTTATTAAATAGTATTATTCTTCTATCTATAAAATCTTCTATCTATAAAAAAGGTGTGTGTGTGTGTGTGTGTGTGTGTGTGTGTGTTTGTGTGTTCGTTCTGCATAGGCTCCGCAATGCCTGGACCGATCGACACCAAACTTGGCACGCAGACACCTTGCGGCCTGGTGACAAACACTGCGGGGGTGGGGGTACGGAGGGGTCCCCATGTGAAAGTGGTCACCTGAGTGGGAAGTGTCAGCTAAGGTATGACATGGTAATAATGGTGTGATGGTAACTGATGACAAAACAATGCTTGCTGGCCAGGAGGAGTTAGCTGTCCTAGGGTGTATCTAAGTATACACCTAGCTTTCCTACGGTGCATCACACCATCCTGAAATAAAACCACAGCACCACCACAGAGCGGTGATGCTCCCCATGCTGTTGGAGTCCAGGTTCGGGGCCCCCTCAACGTGGGGGGCGAGAAAGAGTGCGAAACAAAATGTCCGCCATGCCCCACTGGAACGCCTGGAACGATTGGCTGAGCTGATTGGTACAATTCATTCCTTTTTGTGTCTAATAGAATCTTGGGATAAATAACTACCCGGGCAACGCCAGGTACCAGAACGCTAGTTAATAATATTTTTCTAGATCTCCTTTTGTGTAGTGGGTCACAGTAGACTTTGTTTTAAAAAGTGTCTTGGTGCTAAAAGGTTTGGAAACACTGCTCTAGAAGCTAAAAATCTTTACATAAGACAAAAACATATGTTATATAGTCAGGTCCTGGGCCCCCTTCTTCACCATCGGGCCCCAGTAACTTGTACCGGCTTCCCCCACTCTGTTATTGAACCTGCTCCTAGAGAAGGGAATTACAGAGCCTTAGTGCCACCACGAAAACGGTTTTGCAAATAAATGTGTCCAGAGTTTTGGGTCCTGACCTGAAAAACATTATAGCCTGTTATTTCTTGGGATTAACAGTTGGTGTCAAAATAAGCATATAGTAAGTCCAAGGCAAGAAACTGAAGCCCTGACGCTTCAGGGACTGCTGGGCGGGATGATTTTTTGCCAAGACCCCACCATACACAGGAAACCCACGAGCATACATCTTCCTACCTATCCCCTGAACTACTGTTTCCATGCAACCCTTTCCCCGGTACTGAGGGTGGGTGTAGATATGTGTTAGGCAACCAACTGGGTCACTAAGGCACCAGGCGACCAGCTGGCCTTCCTTGTTAAATAGGCCAGTGCTAGGGAAGTTGCAAACCAGGCTGTCCATATATCGTAGACTTCGACTGTTGCCTCCTATACTCCAGGTGTCACTGAGCAAGGCTGTGTGAGAAGAATTTATTGTCCCAAAGTGGAGGTCTTCTCGTACCCTGAAACAGAAGGGCAGACAGAGGTGATGAATGAACAAGCTGAAGGGCTCCATGGACTGAAACAGCCTTTGGGTCACAACAGGGACAAGAAGCTGGCAGCACCAAAGGAAAGTTTAGGGTTCAGACCTGTCTCCCAGTTTTGACTCCTGGGCGTGAAGGGAAAAATAACCATTTTTGCAGTTTGGGATCTAGCATCCACTGTTGCCTCAACATCAACACCTAACCAAGATAATCAGGGATAACAGGGACAAGAATTTAGTGTGGAGAAGAGTTCACCTTTGAGTTTCCAGCTTTATGGGTGGAACCAACTACAGGCTCTGACTATAAGCCACACCGCTTATTCTGAAGCTGGTACATAGATTTGGTGAAACAATTCTGTGAAACAATTCTGGAATAACAGGTTTGTTAAAAAGTCATGGACCTATTCTCTATTATTATGGATATGGGAACAAATAAGATACAAAGTCTATAGGAAGATACCAAGGAGGATAAAACCATTAGAAATCACGACTGAATGGATCAAAAAAGACCAGAATAGAACTTATAAGGAAACTAGCTTTTTGTTACCCGGCGTTGCCCGGGTGTTTATATCTCCCATCCCTGACCCATCCCTGACCCATCTCCCAATTTTGGGCGTTTTTGACCATTTTCACCTGGGGGCCCCTGCGCACCCCTACCCCCGGGGGCACTGGGGGGGCCTGGCCCCCACAGTGTTTGTCACCAGGCTGCAAGGCATAGGCATGCCGGGTCTGGTGCCAATTGCTCCAGGAGTCACAGCGGGGCATGGTGGACATCTCGTATTGCACCCCTTCCCGACCCCCACATTGGGGGGTGCGGACCCGACCTCCCACAGCGTCGCTGTTCGCCTCAGTGAGCCCAGAAACGACAGAACCGAGGACAATTTCGTCCATTTTCGGCCATTTCCACGCGGGGGCCCTGCCCCCCCGAGCGCTAGGGAGGCCTAACCCCCAGAGTGTGTGTTGCCAGGCTGGAAGGCACGCGCATGGCGAGTCTGGTGCACATCGGTCCAGACGTTCCAGGAGGGCATGGCAGATATTGTGTCTTGCACCCCTTCCCGCACCCCATGCCGAGGGGGGTGAACCCGGACTCCGACGGTGTCAGGAGCATCGGCGTTCGCTCCAGCAACCTCGGAAACTATGGATTCTACGCCAATTTTGGCCATTTTCGACCATTTTCACTTGGGCCCCCTGCGCACCCCCACCCCCGGGGGTGCTGGGGGGGCTAACCCCTGCAGTGTTTGTCGTCAGGCCACAAGGTCAGGCGTGCAGAGTTTTGTGATGCTCGGTCCAGGCGTTCCAGCAGGGCATGGCGGATGTTGTGTCTCGCACCCCTTCCTGCCCCCCATGCCGAGTGGGGGTGAACCTGAACTCGCACAGCGTCGGGAGCGTCGCCACTCGTCCCAGCGACCCCGGAAACTATGGATTTGACACCGATTTTGGCCATTTTCGACCATTTTCACGTGGGGACCCCCACGTACCCCACCCCTGGGGGCCCTAGGGGGGCCCGACCCCCGCAGTGTTTGTGGAGAGGCCACAAGGTGTATGCGTGCCAGGTTTCGTGTCGCTCGGTCCAGGCGTTCCAGCAGGGCATGGCGGACGCTGTGTCTCGCAC
>JAJKFI010000014.1:23321237-23338321 GCA_029204185.1 Lerista edwardsae
TCGGTCCAGGCGTTCCAGCAGGGCATGGCGGACGCTGTGTCTCGCACCCCTTTTTGCCCCCCACGTCGGGGGGGGGCTGAACCCGGACTCCAACGGCATCGGGACGGTCGCCACTCATCTCGACGACCCCGAAAACTGGATTTGACGCCGATTTCGGACGTTTCCGACGATGTTCACACGAAGACCCCCGCGTACCCCCACCCCCGGGGGTGCTAGGGGGGTCTGACCCCCGCAGTGTTTCTTTCCAGGCTGCAAGGTATGTGTGTGCCACGTTTCGTGGCACTCGGTCAAGGCGTGGGGAAGCCTATTCGGAACATACATACATACAGACACACCCACGTCCATCTATCTATATATATAAAGAAGAGCGTATGTATGTATGTATGTGTGTGTGTATGTTCCACATAGGCTCCGCAACGCCTGGACCGATTCGCGCCAAACTCGGCACGCGGGTGCCTTGGCTCCCCGAGACCGTCGCTGTGCGGTTTTGGAACGGATCGGCCCCCCCCACTGGCGCGGGTACAAGCGAATTTGTGGTTCTGTATGGGTGGCTATGGGCTGAGCCGCAGCATTCCGAGGCTCTGATGATGGCATTATGAGATGCAAATGACATGCGGAATCTTCAGGCAGCAACTGAACTCTTTACAGTTGAAGACAAACAGCAGCAAACAGGTTTCCCACAGAGAAGCTTATACAGGGCCAGGGAAATGTGTTCTGTGGAAATGTGGGCGTTCCCTGCTTGGCAGTTGACACAAGGTGCTGTGGCTGTTGCTCTCACTCTGAAAGTTTACTTTCGCTGTACAACGTAAGGCAATTGGGCAGGTGCAACCAAAGGCCCAAAGGCACTGATGAAACAACAGTGTACACAGGAAACACCTGAGGGAAAAAAAAACGACTTGCAACGCTACATCACAGAGCTGCTACATCTAGAGCAACACAAACGTACAGCAGCGTTACAAACGACTACAGGATATGAAACAGAGGGCTACTACATCTAGAGCAACAGAAACAATACAGCAGCAGGGATGGGACAGATAAACACCCGGGCACACATGTGAGTGGGGGCGGGTCAGGGATGGGACATATAAACACCCGGGCACACATGTGAGTGGGGGGGTCAGGGATGGGACATATAAACACCCGGGCACACATGTGAGGGGGGGGGGTCAGGGATGGGACATATAAACACCCGGGCACACATGAGAGGGGGGGGCAGGGATGGGACATATAAACAGGCCATCTGTATGCCTGGTGAGTGGGGGGGGGGGGGTCAGGGATGGCACCTATAAACACCCGGGCGAAGCCGGGTACATAAAAGCTAGTTTTTATATATATAGATACTGGATGAAAAAGATGATCTAATGAACAAAGAAGAATAAAAAATAAAGGAATCTTTTTGAACTGGTGGTGTGAAACTCAAAGCAAGATTTAAGGAAGATAACAAGATAGGCTTTGAAGAAAATGATATGGACTTTGATAAGATTTTTCTGATGAAGAGAAATATATTAAAAAGATGTATGAATTTTTATTAAAAGATAAAATGGAAGACAAAACAGTGAAAGAAACAAAAGTTCAATGGGCTAAAAACTTTGGATACCTGATCAATATTGAGGATTGGGAGAAGATATGGAAGACTAACATCAAATTAACAAAAGCAACATCATTCAAAGAAAACATATATAAAATGTTTTATTGATGGCATCTTTCTCCTGAGAAATTAGCCAAAATGTATAAAGAGACATCAAATCAATGCTGGAAATGTAAAGAACCGAATGGAACTTCTTATCATTTGCGGACTTACGCAAAGGTGAAGGAATACTGGAAAAAAATACAAATTTTTTTTTACAAGAAATAGTGAAATGCTCTGTACCACTTAAACCAGAATTATTCCTTCTTAATATTACTAATGTAATACAAGATAACAAATGTAAATATATTTTAATACATATTGTGACAGCAGCTAGAATTTTATATGCATAAAAGTGGAAAAGTGAAGAGATACATTGAGACACTAATAGGCAAACTATATGAAACTGCAGAAATGAGTATCTTAACTGAGAGACTAAAAGAAGGGAATTTGAATAAGAGAGAAGCGTGGTGGAAACCTTTTTATGATTGGGTACAGAATTGTAAATGAATAGCTAAACATTTTAAGAGATTCTTTAATGAGTTATTTGTTAAACTCTTGAATATAATAGAATTTATGTTGATAGAATGAAGAGATAATGTAAATGATAAGGGATAATAGCGCTATTAGAAAAATAAGTTTGAAAAAGATAATGAAATTGAGAATAGACAATATTAATTGAATGTAGATATAAACATGACTATCTATATATAAGAGAACGTGGGTCTGTTTGTGTACGTGTGTTTGTGTGTACGTATGTTCCACATAGGCTTCGCAACGCCTGAAGCGATTGACACCAAACTTGGCACGCATACACCTTGCAGTCTGGCGACAAACACTGGGGGGGGGGTCAGACCCCCCTAGGACCCCCGGGGGTGGGGGTGCGCAGTTGGTGCAATGTAAAAATGATTGAAAACGGCCGAAATCGGCGTTGACTCCGTAGTTTCTGGAGTCGCCGAGATGAGCGGCAACACTCCTGACACCGGTGGAGTCCGGGTTTGGCCCCCCCTCGGCGTGGGGTGCGAGAAGGGGTGCGAAACAAAACATCTGCCATGCCCTGCTGGAACGCCTGGACCGATTAGCACCAAACTCGGCATGCGCAAGCCTTGCAGCCTCGCCACAAACACTGTGGGGGTCAGGCCCCCCTAGCGCCCCTGGGGATAGGGGTGCACAGGGGGGCCCATGTGAAAATGGTCGAAAACAGCCGAAATTGGCTTGGAATCCATAGTTTCTGGAGTTGCCGAGACAAGTGGCGATGCTCCCGACGCCGTTGGAGTCCACGTTTGACCCCCCTGGGCGTGGGGGGGGTGAGAAGGGGTGCAAATCAAAATGTCCGCCATGCCCTGCTGGAACGCCTGGAGCGACTGGCACCAAACTCGGCACAGGTGTGCCTTGCAGCCTGGCGACAAACACTGCGGGGGTCAGGCCCCCCTAGCGCCCCCAGGGGTAGGGGTATGCGGGGGCCCCACATGAAAATTGTCAAAAACGGCCAACCTCGGTGTCGAATCCATAGTTTCCGGGGTCGCTGAGCTGATTGGTAGAATTCATTCCTTTTCATGTCTAATAGAAGCTTGGGATAAATAAATACCCAGGCAATACCGGGTAAGGAAAGGCTAGTAAGCTATACAATAAACTGATTTATCCAAGCTTATTTTGGTGTTTCATCTTCTCTCTCCAACCCATTTACACAAGGGGGTGCTATCATCACTCTTTGTGCTGAAGCACGATTAAGGACAGTAGTGATGGAAGGTACAAACAACAGAGGCGCAGCAAAGGCAGAGCCTGAGAGGCCAAATGAGGTGCAATGCGGGACTGCTGCTGCCAGCACCTCATCCTTTTTGGTGGCCCTGCAGTCTGGCTGCAGCAACAAGAAGGCTCTCATTGAGCCTTCAAAGTAGAAGGAAAGGGAACAGGCAGTCGGATTGTGGGGTTGCTACCACCACCAGCACCACTCCTGTTTTGGGAGTCCTGCAGTCTGGACACCCCCAATTCCTCCTCTCATTGAATCTCCAAAGGAGGGGGTGGCTGAATTGCTGAGTTGCTTGCCACCACTGCCTCCTTCTAGGAAGCTTAACCCAGAAGTGATATCGCTGACTCTAGTGATGGCTCTGATAAACAATTATACCTCCAATTCCTCAAAAGCCAAGTGCTTTTGGAAATTCAGTGCCATAGGAAATTCAGCCATAAAGCTCAATCATACTTATAACAGATTTTACCACTCTTCACAGTCTCACCCATCAGGCACCCAAGAGATTATATTCACTGACTGGTTCTGGGAGCAGCTGGCTGGGTCTGGATGTAGTGCCGTCAGAAAGGAATATGGCTTCAAATGGACATGTCTGGCCTCTGCAATATCCTTGGTAGCTTCATATACCCCGTTCTGGAGGCCTGTGTGGGGCAAGAATGTTATGAGAGCGAACAGTGAGATTATTATGATTATGATTATGATTAATTGGATTTATATCCTGCCTTTCTGCCCCATGGGCACTCAAGGCCCATGGAAAAGATGAAGTAGAAAAGACGGAGTAGAAAAGATGACTGATCTTTTCTGAGAATCTTCTTTTATAATGTGATAATCTGCCTTTTTGCATTTCTACCTGGCTGTTCTGGATGCAGTTGCCTGACTATTGTGTTAAACCACCTCGTTTTATATAGCTATCAGGGGCAGGAACTGCATTGATTCTGTGTAATAAATGGCAGAAGACTGGTACTAACCAGGTTTAATGAATAATGTCATTATTGGTGCTTCTGCTACTGCTACTCTTGGTACAAAAATACCTTGAACGTTCTTGAAACAGGAACATAGGAAGATGGGCAGTGACCCGCCAGGGCTGGTGTTTCAGGGAGGGGTCTTTCAGGCAGCGCAATCCCATGCTGCCCATCACGCCAACCCTACCTTATAGCGTCATTAGAGCTGATGCAGGGGTGAAGCCGGCTGGCGCAGGGGAGCTGCCATTTCTGTGCAAGGGAGAGAGTGGGTGGGGGGTGAGGGCGGTTCTGGGTGGGCTGTGGGCATGGCGGCCCATGAGGGGGGTTTGGGCAGCCCCGATTTGGGCTGCGCTGTCTCCTTGGGTCTGCACCTACCGTTTTGCAAGCATAGATCTGAGGAGTGCATAGGAGCAGAGGCAAATCTAAGGTATGGCGCCATGGGGCACGAGCCCTGGGGCGACATAAGGTGGGGGTGCCATTGGCATGGCGCCCCACCTCCCCGCCCGCAAGTTTGCAGGCCCCCGCACCCCGAGGTGCCTCCGCGTGTCCCAGTCTGCCACTGGGGCGCTTTAAGCACTAGAGCGGTAGCCCGGAGAAGGAAACCGCTGTGGCACCCCCCCCAGCAGGGAGGTGCGCTGGTGGCTCCTGTCCCAGCCTGCCACTGGGGCGCTTTAAGCACTCGAGCGGGAGCCCGGGGAAGGAAGTTGCCGCCACGCATCCGGCTCGTCATGAAGTTGCGTGCCCTGGGCACGGTTTCGCCCAGGTACACGCCTGCATAGGAGAGGCTAGCACTCAGCTACGGTAAGGACCCAAATGTGCCCTTGTGCAAAAAACAAAAACCCTCGACTTCAGAAGTTCCCTAATTATGTGTCTGAGGCCCACTAATGGGTAACAATCCAATGTTTGGTGGTTCATGAAACTGACAGGGTATATTAGGCTAGGTGCATCCAGGATTAAACTACCGGTTACTTGGGAGAGTACTGCTGCCCAATCACTATTAGAGCCATAGAGGCTTGAGCAGCAGGTAACTCTTGAGCTGCAACTCTTTTTTTTTGATGGGCCCCAGGGCTAAAACATTTGAGAACCACTACTCTACATACTAATACTGGATCATTGCAGGAGCTGGGGTGGGGGTTATGCCTGATCTGAACTGAATGTCAGGTGCCCAGTGGAAACCACTCTGGGCTTTTGTGCCCTCTGAACCTAACATTGGTTGTTCAGCAGGTGGCTCTTTCCCCTTGGAAAGTGATGAAAAGGAAAATGAAGCTAATCTGGTTGCCTGCTTCTTAGTGCCCAGGGGGACTCACATCTCACTTTGAAGGCCATAGTCCAGTCAATGGCTTCTGTATTTTCCAGCAGTGTTCGGCAGGCATCTACATCCCGGTAGAAGGCAGCATAGAAGTTGGCATAGAAATCCCACTTGTCCTTCATCACCTGCAGAACATGACACACACCTGCCCTGTGAAGTTCAGGTTTTGACAAGATACAGGCAGTCAGTGGGGGTGGGAAAAAAGTGGAGTTGGAGAGCAGAGCAAAAGGCAAGGAAAGAAGATAACAAGGGTCAGGAGCACACTGAGTACACCTCTGATGGATTTCTGCCTGTAGTGATGCCATCTCTTGGGATGGCTCTCATAGATTGAGGCACATGAGTGCACATATGGTGCACACCCACCAGTTCACCAATTTCGTACCTGTTTTTGTGGGCGGGTGAGGACGACTTTAAATTCTGGCCAAGAGTCCACCACCACTTCATGCTGAGCTGGGTTTCCACGATTGATGTGCATCACTGCCCCATGGACCTGCCAATGAAAGATGGGGTTAGAGTGGCCTAGACTAGCAGAAGTCTGGTTCACTCCATGAGAAAGTGCTGGGGACACCGTGCCATATTATCTATGCTGGCCTTGTAGGACAACACATGCAGATTTTCTACATGTGTTTTGTATTTAATACTGTACTATGATCTTTCATGAATGAATAAGTGAGATAATAAGACTCCTGAGATTGCTTGACTATCTTCAAGACTTTACAGATGAAACAGAGTTGGAAATGATAATGAACTTCCTGTTTCAAAGATGTGCATTGCAGCCAGTTGGAAATATCTGTTGCTCCACCAATTTCCAAATATTATTTCTATCTTATGCATTTTGATATAAGAATTCTCAATCCAAATAACAAAAAGACACATTTGTTGAAAAGTTGGCTTTATTTGTCGTATTTGAAAACAATCCCAGGTTCGCATCTGTCTGTCTACACCAGAGCAAGCTCATGACATCCTAATGTCGAAGGCAGCCTGGCAGATGCTGTCCCCCCTTACCTGATGTTTTGCCAGCCTCTGCCATTCTTCAGTGTTCTAGCTCAGTACTCTTCTTCTCCCCTTCACAGTTCCCCTTTTTCTTTTCCAATCCAGGAGTGGAAGGGGAATAAAGAGCAGTGGAGGCAAGTAGAGATGGGTGCCCCACCAATCTGCAGTTTGGGGTATGACCTGCAGCAACTTTAGTTATCCTCATGGATTGTTATCTGTTGTTAGCATGAACCATTTTTGGTGTTCTTCCTGCCACGAATGAATCTTTTCCTTTTTGTCATCTTATTTTCTTCTTCTTCTTTCTGTACCTTCTAATGCTTTTCATATGTGTGAGCATTTTCCTGTATTATTCTATGTCATAAAAAGGAAGTATTTATTTTCCTCCAAGGAGCTCAGGTTGGTGTACATACACTGTAGTAGTAGTAGTAGTTATAATAATAATAATAATAATAATAATAATAATAATAATAATAATAGTTGTTATTAATAATAATAATAACAACAACAACAACTATTATTATTATTATTATTATTATTATTATTATTAATTGGATTTCTACCCCACCTTTTTGCCCGAAGGCACCCAAGGCGGCATTACAATATGGAAATATAAAATTTAACATTAAAAAACAATTTAAATACAATATTAAAACAATACAGTAAAACAAAAATAAAACAAAACAATAGAATTTAAAAACAACAAGCCCTGTGGACCATACGTATAAAATATAACAAGCCAGCCAGCCAGCCAGCCTGTCAACAATTAAAAGCTTTTTGAAATAAAAAGGTCTTCAGCCCCTGCCGAAATGTTAACAAAGAGGGAGCAGTTCTCAATTCTAAGGGGAAAGTATTCCAAAGTTGGGGGGCCACCACCAAGAAGCCCTCTTCCTGGCCGCCGCCCCTCTCACTTCTCCTGGTGGCGGCACAGTCAAAAGGGCCCCCCCAGATGATCTAAGAGTACGGGTAGGATTATATGGAAGGAGGCGGTCCCTCAAATACCCCGGACCCGAGTCGTAAAGGGCTTTAAAAGTCAAAAGTAGCACCTTGAATTGGGCCCGGAACAGAACCGGCAGCCAGTGTAGTCGCCGAAGCAACGGCTCGACAGAGTCAAACCGACGTGCCCCAGCAACCACCCGAGCCGCCGCATTCTGTCCTAGTTGTAATTTCCAGACTGTCTTCAAAGGCAGCCCCACGTAGAGCGCATTGCAATAATCTAATCTAGATGTCACTAGGGCGTGGATCACTGTGGCCAGGTCCGTACAGCTCAGGTACGGCCGCAGCTGGCGGATCAGCCGAAGCTGAGCAAAGGCTCCCCTGGCCACCACCGCCACCTGGGACTCCAGGTGTAGCTGGATCCAGGAGAACCCCCAAGCTGCGAACCTGCTCCTTCAGAGGAAGTTCCTTCCTTCTTGTTGTCCTTGCAACAATGCTGTGAGATAGGTGAGGCTGAGAGATCATTCTTGGCCCAAGGGAACCCAAGAAACTTCATGGCTGAGTGAAGATTTGAACCTGGATCTTCCAGGTCTAAGTCCAATGCCAGACTTCCAGACTAAGTCCAATTACACCACCCTGGCTCTTTGCATGCTGCTGGGCAGTTCTGAACTGCCAATGCAAAGCACTGACAACTCAATCTGCCCGCTGCTGTGGAGCATGGGTTGCATAATGAGTTGATGGTCTGTTATGGGCGGGGTGTGTGTGTCAGGTGAGTTTCAGAAGTGGGAAAGGGAGGGACGGTTTGGGAAAGGAGGAGGTGGATCCCAGCAGCAGCAACTTGCATCAGGATCATATCCTTTCCTTCCCAACTGCCCTGTCCATTTCACTCCTCAGATGTACACGAGCTGCATAGCTGATGTGTGTGAGGAGACCCATACGCAGCTGGAAAGCCTACCCAGAGGTAAGTAAAAATATTTTTATTTACCTCTTGTTGGCTTTCTGGTCATCCACATCCCCCACTGGATGCAGCGTACACTTGGTCAGTGCAGCTGCATCGTGGACCATGGTGGGGGATAGGATTGGGATGTAGATCTTATGGGTATCTTGTACCCATATTTCTCCAACAGTTGTAGTTTTCGGAGCAGAGTTGACAAGCAACAATATATTTACTTCTACTGAATATCTTGCATCTTGATCTTTGCAGGTTTACTAAGGTGTAAGTCCTACTGAGAGTGCAATCCTAACCAACTTTCCAGGCCTGTCAGGGCTGTGCCAATGGGGCATGTGCTGCATCCGGCAGTGGAGTAATAGTCACGGAGGCCTCTTCAGGGCAAGAGAATGTTCCCTTACCATGAAGCTGCATTGCCCTTACCCCGGTGCTGGAAAGTTGGTTAGGATTGCGCCCTAAGTTGAATGAGGCTTTCTCCCAAACAAATGCCTTTTTGAAAAGCACATTTGGTCCTATTCTTCTCTATATCCAAGTGTCCTTTTTCCTCAAACTTATTCTTGTACATTTCTGCTTCCCACACTAATGAAATGTTCTAGGGGTAGCACTACTCAGGTTTCGTTTCCTTTAGCTCAGAGAGCACTGGAAACTTATAGATCATCATCATTATCCAAACTGTAAATGTAAAACATTCCTTGACAAACAAAAGATTGAAAATATTGTTAACTTGCATTAAGTAATTCATACAAGTTTCTGCCTGAGACCTAAGTATCAGCTTGATATCGGTGGAGTATGTACAATATTCCTAAAAGTGCTGTTTTTTGTAGATCTGATGATATTTCATTAAGCTGAAGTTATTTAAAATAATTCATAAAATTTGTTGAAATTGTTCCATATCCAAGGGCCCTGATAACAATGATGACCACTTTGGTGTTTTTATTCACAGTCATGTGATTTCACTGAACATGCCTCAGTATTTTGTTATTTTTTGTAGTTCTTTTTTTTGTCAGCTCTGGCATCTCCATCTGATGTTGTTTGTTATTAACAACAGTACGGTATTTATATATAGCTTTTCCACAAAAAAGTTCACAAAGCCATTTATAGATAAAGTCAAATAATTAAATGGCTCTCTGTACCAAAAGGGCTCACAATCTAAAAAGTAATACTGTTTGCTTTATTTACAAATGTGCAAGCAGAAGGCAAACACCATGCATGCTCACCTCAGTTTGCCTTCTCTTTCTCTTTCTCTGCCTCTATTCCAGGGCGCAATCCTAACCTGGAGATAGGCTGGCATAGTTACAGTACGCCAGCAAAGTTTGGTCGTCACAATGGACACCGTAAACGTTTGTTTGGACCACTCTCGGAGTCAGGGAGGCCTGCATACAGACTTGCGCCATCCTCCCTGACTCCAAGAGCAGTCTAAATGCACTTTATAGTGGCCCTTGTGCTGGCCAAACTTTGCTGACCTAACTGTGCCAGCAACTCCAGGTTAGGATTGCACTTGCGATTTATGCATACAGACTTCTTATCTGCCTCTTCCACTTGGCTGAAAAGGGGGTGTCATTTCCCCTAAACTCTGATGGCTTTCTCTTCCCCAAGCATTTGCAGAGAGGGACAGGATGGGAAGGGAAGGTTTGGTCAAATGGGGGGAGTAAGATCAGCGCAGGGGGGAGACTGGAGTGGTGTGGAGCACATGATTGGTGCTAATTGGGGGGGGGAATCAGTGTAGGTATAAATGGGAAGAGCAGCATGGGAGATTGGCAAGGGAAGGAGAAATCAGCACAGGTTGGCAGAGAACAATCAGGGTGAGTATGTGTTGAGGGAAAGCCTGGCACAGGTGGAGAAGGGGTACTGTGGTACTGTGGGGGGGGGAAGGTTGGGGAAGGAAATAGATCAACTGAGGTAGGGAGTGTTGGGGAGAAAGACCGATGTGAGTGGGGATTGGGGGGATAGCATGCAGCAAACTTCAAGATTATTTAGGGGAAATAATTTGGAGATGGGAAAAATGGTATTTGGTGCACAATTTCCTCCCTGGGAAGAGCACAGGCCTCACCACAGCCTCAGGTGCTGGGGGACAGAATACTGGAGTTGTGACGTGCCTTAAAGAACAAAAACATCCCCTTATTAGCTCTACCGCTGCCGGAACTAGAATTCAGCAGTGGTAGAAATATTTTGGATGCTGCAAATGATATTTAGGAAGCACACAGAGATGCACACTTCCGGACGACAGCCAGAGAGGCCAGAGCAGCCCCATTCATGATGGCAAGAAAAAGAGCATCTGCCGACAAAGGTGAATTGGCAGGAAAAGCAAAATGCGGTGGAACGTGGGGAATGTGTTAAAAGTCAGGAGGGGTGGCACCCTGTGCAGGCAACTTGCACTGGATGCTATCCCCTCTGGTGGCAGCTGGCACCCATTTTGTCTCTTTAGACTTGTGCCAGTTAAAGAGCTGGCACAAATCCAAGAAGACCCATTGGCAATTGGAAAGTTTATGGAGGGATAAGGGAAAATATTTTATTTTCCGCTCCTAAGCCTCTCAATCTGCCTCCTTCCACTATAGCACGCAGAACATTTTGGCATGGCTGCTTGCTGTGGCAGGGAAGATAATAGGATAGGGATATTAGGCCCTGACCAGGTCTCACGCTGAGGCAAATCCATAATGATAGTCACAGTAATCAGACAGCTTGCGGACACTGACCTGGAGATTGTGCTGTGGTAGCAGAATCCTGCCTTCTTTCCACGGTGCCATTTTACTATTCTCAGAAGTCCTAAGTAAAGTCTTGCAAGATTAGGCCAGTCCAGCATCCTGTTTCCCAGCACTTCCATCAGCTGCCTATGGGAAGCCCAGAAGCAGGAGAGAAAATGGCACAATTCTCTCTTGCCATTGCTCCCCTGTAACTGGTATTCAGATGCAATACTGCTGCTGAACCTGGAGGTAGTGCATAGTTTTGGATTGTCCTGCTTCACCACTGCCATGGTAGCTATGGGTGACAGCATGAATAGGGCTCATGCCTGCCTGCTGCCCAGTTCCCAGGCAGCATGAGGGAGTACCTGGCACACGTGCATGTTGCTTTCCAAAGTGTGAGAGACTGTTCCATTTGGGGCAGATCTACATGCACACCACCTCCAGCCACCTGGAGATTTCAGAAACCAGCTTAGCATAGGGAGTAAGTGCTTTTCTTTTGCTTGAGAAGCTTTTGGATAACACAGAGGTACTCTGTGTCCCTTGGCCATCTGAGCCAACAACTACACTGGACATGTAGCAGCATGTGAGGTGGTGTTTAATTTTTCTTTAGCCAGGAATAGTCAAGGGTGGGAACTTCCTTTGTTCATTCTTTGCTTTGACCTTGGATCACTTTGGAAGTGGAACCAAGCCTGCTACTTTCCCCCCAGAAGGGTTCCTGTGGCTTTAACAACAGAGAGAAGTTACAGGTGTGGCTTTTCCTTAGGTGACCAGGCAGTGATCAGGAAGGGCTAACTTAAAGGGAGATCCATGGTACCGTAAGTGACTGAGGCAGACTTCTTCGCAGCATGACCTCTAGCTGCTGCAGTTTGGATGGGCAGGTCAGGATATGCATGGCTGGCCAGAAAAGTTCTGAGCAAAGTATGAGCAAAGATGCGGTGGATGGGAAGCACCTGAAATTGGAAAGGAGAGGAGAGGGAGAGAAGGAGGAAATATATCAGTGCCTTACAAACAATTCTCCATCTGATGGATGACAACAGTGACTTACCATTTTCAAATAAAATATCAAAGACTTTATACATATGTTATCCAGCAACAAGTACATATGCTTTGCCAAGTCCCCTCAAACCCTGTAATAACTCTGTCCATCAGGAGTATGGAGTCAACACTTAATCTGAAGGGTTGATGATTGGCTGCTACTCTTTATACTCTTTATATTGGCTGCTACTACTTTATATGCCAATAAAGGTAGAATGAATGAAAAATGACAACAAGATACCTGCATCCTGTTGCCATTCTCTTGGATCTGGCATTCAGATATAGTCTAGTTCAAGAACCAAGGGGTGCCCAACAATGCTTGTAACTTGGAACATCCCTATATCCACTCCATCCACTCCCCCTGCATAATTTGAGTATAATTTTGATTGTACTCAATCATGTTCCCACCTCAGGCAACCTTTTTGAAGGCTAAAGAACCCCAAATGCCTTTCCTCATGTGGTGCCCCAGCCCTGTCGCTCTCTTCTGTACCCTTTCCAATTCCACTGTAACCTTTTTCAGATGTGGCTACCAGAACTGTACAAAATACACCAGTTGTGGCCTTGCTTTACCATTGATTTGTACAATGGCATTATAATATTAGCAGTTTTATTCTGAATCCCTTTGATCCCGAACATGAAATTGGCTTTCTTCACAGCCACTGCAGTTTGTTGATACTACTATTGAGCTGTCTACCAGCACTGCAAGATCTCTCTCCTTTTTTTGTTACTATTTTTTTATTAGAACAACAAAAACAAACTCACAACTACAAAATAAAAACTAGACATAAACCAAATTCAGAATGTATGAAGCAAGCATGGAGTAATACATCTAAGTTGTTTACAACCTTCACAGTATATTAATAACTGCTCAAATTAAAAATTGTGTCTCTTATCCAAGCTTGTATTCTTTTCTTTTAATACTTCGCTTATTTAACCCCTAGCAAAGCATTTTACTTCTAAATCATCTGCCTACTCATCAGGTCCATAATTTGTTATGCTAAAATTCCCCTTTTCACACAGGAAGTCAATGAGTGGTTTCCTGTTATCCATAAATGACTTTACTGATTCTCTTTAAGTAAAATTGTACATTTGTCCATTTTCATTAAGTCCAAAATTTTTATCCACCAATCTTCAATTGAAGGTATCTCTGGAACTTTCCAGTATTGTGCATACAATATCCTTGCTGCAGTTGTGATATACAAAAATACAATTTCAAAGTCTTTTTGTACCTGATCCTCAATTATAGCCAGCAAGAAGGGTTCTGGCTTCATTCGTAAATTTACCTTAAAAATCCGCTGCATCTGCTGGTGTATCTGAGCCCATTTTTATTTTATTTTTTGCTTTTGTACAAGTCCACCACAAATGGTAAAATGTACCTTCTTGTTTCTTACATTTCCAACATTTGTTAGACACATTTTATACATTTTTGCTACTTTTACTGTTATATACCATCTATACATCATCTTTTAAAAATTCTCTTTAAGATTTACGTTTAATGTAGATTTCAATCTTTTAAGCCACAAACTTTTCCACTGTTCCATTAAAATCTCATGACCAATATTTTTTGCCCATTTTTTTTCCTGCAAGATCTTTCTCATGACCTGATTGTTGGGTGGGTCCTGAAGGTGAAACTGATAAGCTGATAGCTGATGAGGAAAATGCATTGAGCCCTATTATATTGACAGGGATAAGATCTGTGTTTTGGGACAGAAAGTCTAGAGGGGGAAAATGAGGAACTGAGAGCTTGTAATAGAAGGCTCTCAGTATTGTTGTGGCACGCATTTTTAGCTGTAGAAGATAGCGAATTTAGGAAGAACAAAAGATTATTGTACCAGCTCTGATTAAAAGCACAATAGCTGACATAGGCAGCTGAATTTGCTAGAGGTTAGTAAGCAGGGAACAGATGCAGAAAAGCAACATTTTAGCATCCTGCGGCTAGCACAAAGGTAGCCTAAAAATGCATCTTGGCAATGAAGTCATAATAGGTAAGGCACAGGCGTAATGACTTTACGAATAAGCCCCTGCTTAGGTAATAGCTCATTTGCATGAACACGCGACGCCTGTAGAGGGGGGGAACATGTCTAGGAGTGGTATGTACTAGGCAGACGGAAAGTTTTGTAACTTCTTAGTAGCCAGCCAATGGCCAACGGAAGAGGGAAGTCTGGCTGAAGCAGGGTCTAGATAAGTTGTAATTATGCATTGTTCAAGGAGGTGGTTTTATCCCTCCCTTTGCTGCAGTAAAGAACATTCAAACTGTAATCTAATTCACTCTCTGTGTATTGTTTTAGTGCTGAATGTTTAATCGGAGAGGGAGTCAAACATTCTCATTTGAAGCACTTGTCTGCCTAGGGCAGTGATGGCGAATCTATGACACGCGTGTCAAAGGCAATACACCATGACGTTTTGGCTGGCACACCAGCATTCACCAACACCTAACAACAACTGAGTTTAATTTACTTGTATCTCATTTTTGTAATGAAATTATTTGATGTTTGATATTTCTTTATATAATACATAGCATCACACACAATTGGACTGTATTTTTAAAGAAATAAATGAATATGTAAAGAATAGTTTCTCTTTTGTTTGGGGGTGGGTGACACACCAGTAGAGTCAAGTTAGGCATTTTCTGAATTTTTGACACACCAAGCCCAAAAGGTTTGCCATCACTGGCCAAGGGGGAGCAGACATTAGGGTCAGAGGAACCCTAGTCCATTCAGGGGGAACGGACAGTGTGCATTTGTTCGAACTTGGAGCTGGGTGTCTGACTGGGGGGCGGGGTCAGGCATCCCCTTTTGAAGCACTGAAGCTTGGCCAGGGGGGCCAGGTACTCTGAACAAAAACTTTTTTTAGTCATTTTCTTTCCTCATCATTGTGGGGTTTAATGCTACTTAGAAGGAAGGTAGATTTTCCCCCCAGTCCAAATTTTGGCATGACCTCTCTTTCCTTTCCATTGGCAGAGAAATGTGCGCTGTTTTTCAAAAATGTTTTTCTTTCCCAAAAAGGGGGGGGTAGTGGGTTCAACTTTTTATAGGTAGACTTACCATAATTTTTAGAGTTTTTAGAGTTGAAACTGGGACCAATTGGAGTATCACAAGGCACAGGGCATGCATACACACAGGCGTGTGTATGTGTCCTGTTGGGGGAACCTATGCCCAGTGATGTCATAGAGGAGGAACGCACTGGAACGGCTGTTCCTGAACCTAATCTAGGCTAGCTCCGCCCACCTGTCTCCATTCGTTGCTGGCTCCATGATGGACGCGGCGCTGCGGGGCGCTCTTGGCCTCAGGGGGGCACCTGCTCACCAGGGGGGTCGAGTGGAGGGCGGGCTGGGGGCCTGAGCGAGCGGCGGCGAGGCGCGACCACCGAGGGCAGCCCGCGCAGCAGGCAGGAAGGCAGTGGAGCCAAAGGGACGGGCTGCCAATCAAACGTGAATCCCGGTCATGGTTCCTGTTCTTCGATTGTTTAGATCAGGGGTCAGGGAATTTTTTTACCTTTTACCCCAAAATATATTTAGATACGCTGACGTTACCCCCTTGACGTCCCATCCCCCTGCCAGAACAAAAGAAAAAAAATTACATATTGGAACCCATTGCTTTTTATTTGATTAATTAATGAGCTTAATTAATGCTATGTAAATATGAAGTTGTAAAGAGTTTGGGTACACCTGCAGACCTTGAGAGAATAGAATTCAACCCTTCTGGGTTACAACAGGTGTTTTTTAACAACAGGTTTAGGTGCTTGGACTTGAGATTTCTCTCTATAATTCAGATTGGGGCTGGCTGGCGCGCGCTCTCTCTCTCTCACAGAGAGAGAGAGAGAGAGAGAGAGAGAGAGAAAGAGAGAGAGAGAGAGGCCAGCAACAGCAGTTCTGATTTTGTTTTTGTTTTCTGCTGTTCGCCTTGCCTCATTGCCTCCCACCTCTCTTTGTGTCCCTGACTCCCTGCACAGGTGCAGGCAACCCAGCCCTCCCACCGCTCACCCGCCCGCCCGCCCCACTCCTTGGGACAGCAAGACAAGGCAAACCCAGGGAGAGCCCTAGCTCCTCACAAGCAAAGAGGCATGTCCACAGAAGTCCTCTCAACACACACACACACGTGCGCACCTGCGGGCACATGCACACACACACACACACACACACACCCCTCAGCCGCTCACCAGAGCCTCCCCCATGCCTGCATGTCTCGTGTCCCTGCCGGGCTCCTGCGTGGTGGCGACGGTGGCAGCTCCTCAGCCTCCCCACCCGGAGCTGGTTCGGGCTCTTCCCTGGTGTCGAACACCACCGACTCCACGGCTGCCTGAGTGCCAGCCGGGAGCGGGTCTGTGCCGGCCTCGCTGCCCGGAATAGGCTTGGCCTCGCTGGCTCCCCCATCACCCGGCACTGCCGCAGTTGCAGCCACGGCCGCCATTTTCTCTGCTGTTGCTTCCTTCTCCCTCTACCAGCAGCGGGATTGATAACCACGGCCTTCTTCACCGCCTGGGAAGGGAGGGGAATGCTGCCTATTGGGGGCCAAGTACCTTGCCGCTTCTAATCTCCTATTGGAAGCAAGGGAAATCCATCAAGCATGAGAGGAACTTCCCATTGGTCAGAAGAGAGAACGTTGGTCATGAAGGAAGGATGAGGGAAAAGGGGGGCATGGCATACTCCTATCTGTCCATTACCCCCAGGAATTTTATTTTTACCCCATTTGGGGTAATTTACCCCTGTTCCCTGACCACTGGTTTAGATTCCACCACTGCCTGTGCCCCGTCAGGCAATTTGGAGCTAGTTTGTTGGGTATGTGTTTGCCCCCAAACCCCATCTCTCTCTCTCTCTCTCTCTCTCTCTCTCTCTCTCTCTCTCTCTCT
>JAJKFI010000014.1:23345843-23366025 GCA_029204185.1 Lerista edwardsae
TCTCTCTCTCTCTCTCTCTCTCTCTCTCTCTCTCTCTCTCTCTCTCTGTGTGTGTGTGTGTGTGTGTGTGTGTGTGTGTGGTATTTTTCCCAACCAGAAAGGAGCCATTTGGCCCAGCTGAGAGCAGCCGTTCCTTTGTGTGCCCTTCCTCATCCCTTCTGACACCCACTTCTTGCAGAAGGAGGTGCTAGAAGAAGCCAGAGGGCTATGTGAAGAAGTGGCCACTCAGAGTTCAGTTGAGTTGCTTCCTCAGATAAAGAAAGAGGCAGTGGCTGCCATCTTGGCTGCCCCCCTGCCTCCCCACATGACATTCTGGGGTGGAACACAGGGTGTACTGTCAACCAATCAATCCTAGTAGGGCTTTTGTGCCTTTGCATATTATCTGACAGACAGCCAAATGTCAATTAAGACTGGCTGCAATAGGTATATCACAGTTGGAGTTTGCAGGGCTTGCTTTAAGCCAATTGTTCCCAATTGGGCCTCACACCTAAGGAGCCATAGCACTAGGGTAATCTACTCTAGTCTTGTCAAATACACTCAACAACACATGGCGACAGGAGGACATTTTGATTTTTTTCCTAAATAAAAATTAAAACTAATATTTTCAATTTATAGTCAGACAAATCTGAATTAACCTTTACTGGACAAATTAAAAAAAATGAAGGAGAGAGATGAGAGTGTGAAATAAAACAAGATCCAAAGTTCAGTGCAAATAGTTGTTGAGAACTCTGAACTCTCACACATCACCACTTGTGAAATACGAGTTTTAAAACTCAGAGTCATTTCAAAGCAGTTTACAAGGATAGAGGTCAGGTTTGTAGTTCAATGATCAAAGTTACAGCTTAAATACAAGAGTTGTTTGAAGACTTATGGCCATGAAGGAGGAAGATTCATGTACATTTTTAAATATTTGATTACTACAAACATGTATAAAGCATGAGACAGATGGTGTGGGCTTAAGAGAGATAAAAGCATACAAGTGAGGGGTCATGTCAGAAGAGAAGAACAGACATGCCCCTAGACGAATACCTTACCCCTCTCTCTCCACCTCCAAACAATTGCAGAAACTCTATGGTAGCTCAAAGGAAACTCAGTAAGAGGGCATTCCAATATTCAACATAGACAAGGTGGTTCAGATGTGGTCCACTGGTGCTCCCTTGCATGGTCAGTGCTCACTTGTGGTCAGCCATGTCTTTGGTTTGGATTTGGAAGAAGCCAATGGAGCAACACAAATCTGCTCTGCTAGAATCTGGCCCTCATAGATTCTACCTCAGAGGACAGTGGTGTTTGTAGGGGTGGGTAGGGAATTGTGGTTTTTTTAAATGAATGACTATAACAGATTTGCTCCTTGGACCGTAGCTGGGACATTGTAGGGCGGCATCCAGGTGATACTGTATCACCTGAGTCCCTGAACCAAGGTGAGATGGGCCTGTTTCTAAGTAATGGCTCACCCCAGCCACTACTCCCAGGAGGTCTTGAAGGCTGAAAACCAGAAGTGATTATTTTTTTGCCCTCAGAAGGCCTTCTGATGACCAGAGGGTCGCTCGCAGCTCTCTGACCCCCCAAAACATCTCCTGGGTGTGGCAGGAGGTATGGGGATGGCACCCCTGGAGGCATGCACCCTGGGTGCCACCACCACCCCAGAACGCCAGTGCTTCTTGGTCCCCTGTAGCCCAAGGTTCTTCTGTGGTTCCTTTTACAAGAGCAAGAAGTTACCTGATCCTTGTAAGCAGCACACCTAAGCTGTGTACCTGTGAGCTGCATACCTAGAATTGGAGGCCCTCATAGCTTTCTTCATGGTACTTGATGATGATGATGACGACATCATTGCTGAGCACTCTGGAGGTGCACCCATGGTACAGAGTGTAAGCATATATAAAATCTTCCTCCCACCAGCAAAAGGAAGAGCACATTTTATTAGAATAGATAGGGGTTTGTGTATTATGCAACATGACAGTGAAGACTTGGGACCTTCCATGACTGATGCTCTTATCTGGCAACTCCAGGCATGTTATGAGGCCCAGCCAGCTTACAGGGCTCTGTGTAAGAAGGTCCAGTAGGGCTTTCTTTCAGATAGCAGCACATCATATGTTCAGCTAGTTTGAAAGCAGCAAAGGATGCCCTCTGCCCAGATGCCAAGCAGGGTCAAAGCAGAGTGGGATTTTAATGACCAATGCAAAATGAGTGTGTTCTCATACAATCAGAGTTGATTCTCAAACATTTTTGCCTTGTTGCAGGCAGTGGCAGATCTAGGAGGGCAGGGGGACACCAGTGGCTCCCACAACATTGCACAGGTAGGCCTGGGCTCTCTCCAGAAAGCATTAGAAACAACAGCAGAACCAAAACCAACCCAGTAGGACCAGCCATGGGTAGACCAGTGCTCCATAGATCAGGAAGGCATCCATAGTACAGACCTTCCCCCATGCATTCAAAACAGTTTTCCAGTGCCAAGGCCTCTTTAATCATAACTTTTAAGATCACTGTGAGCTTAGCCTTAGTTGTTGTTGTTTTTTTTTGTAGTTGGTTCTTAATGTTTGCTGACTTCAGTTTGAAATCCCTGTGTCTCCACTTTCAAAAGTCTGAGTCAGTGTCTGAAAAAGCCACATGTGAACAGATACCATCATGCAATGCTTCCAATTTGCCTATATAATGGGGGGGCAGACACATGCTAATCTCCCATGCAAATTGGAAGCCTTGCATGATGGTCTCTACTCACATGTGGCTTTTTCAGACACTGACTCAGATTTTTGAAAGTGGAGACACAGGGATTTCAAACTGAAGTCAGCAAACATTAAGAACCAACTACAAAAAAAAAATGAAGGCTAAGCTCACCGTGACCTTAAAAGTTATGATTAAAGAGGCCTTGGCACTGGAAAAATCTTGGGAATTTGTGGGGGAAGGTCTGTACTATGGATACTTTCCTGATCTATGGAACACTGGTCTACCCATGGCTGGTTCTAAGGGGTTGGTTTTAGTTCCACTGTTTCTAATGCTTTCTGTAGGGAGCCTGGGTCTACCTGTGGCCATTCCTAATGGGTAGGTGTGGGCTCCAGCCCTGGTCTACCCACAGCTGCTTTTGTTGGGTAGACCTGGGCTCCTGTGGGGGTGCACTCCTATTGGATACCCCTGGTGCCATTTTGACTAGGTCCCACAAAGTCATGCTGGAAGCTTCCACCTATATCATATACCTGGTACACTTTTAAAGCATTTAAAATTAATAAAAATGAGAACTTGTATTGAAAATGTAGAATAAAAACACAAAGCACAGCAATTTGTTATTTTAATCAATAAATTTTGGAAAAAATATCACCAAAACATACACCCCTACCCATGAATGTAAGTCTAGACATGCATTCAATTTTTCTTCTGTATTTTAGTCTCTGTTAACCACACCAAGTGTGAAAGGAAGCTTAAGGTGTTTTTTAGCATCATATTCAGAAATATTCTAAGCTTTCCTCATGTGAATAAACCAATTTCTTTCCTCCATACTCTTTGGCTTTTCCCCTCCAGCCCTCCAGGTGAGTTCTGTTGCTGTCACATTTTACGGTTTTTGAGGGAAATAAGAGATGCAGATTGAAAAGGAACACATGAAGATGCAGGTCTTATGGCCCAATCCTATCACCTGCCAACCCAGGGCATGAAGTGTCACTGATGGAGCACGCACTGCATGCTGTGGTGAGGACCAACCAGATAGCCCAGCAGAGGTAATTAAAAATTGTTTTTACTTATCTCTCAAAAGCCTCTTGGTCTCTCTCTTCCGACCTACACCGACAGCCTCGTGGCCCTACACAGAAACCTTCACTAAATAGCCAGCGCAGAGGCAAGTAGACGGCTCGCCTGCTTGCACCCATACCATTGGGAAAGGGACAAATGTCCCCTTCTCCCATGGAGACTCCAGTTAGGACCCAATCCTATGCACCTTTCCAGTGCTGATGCAGCCATGCCAAGGGCACTGCATTCTGCAGTGGGGGGGGGACAGTCATGGAGGCTTCATTGCAGCTGCTTTGGCACTGGAAAGTTGGATAGGATTAGGCCCTTACTCAGGACCTCTCTGAGAGGTCTGTGGCAGAATGTCCATGTGAGATGCCTCCCTTCCCCACATTTCCTTAGTTGAAGAGTCCTGTAACAATGTGGATATGACTTACTTCATGAATGCAGCCCGGCTTACGTGCTCGCCGAAGGGGTTGCTTAGAGTGACGCTTTTTCTGCCTGAGTGCTTTGGCTGATCTATGCAGCATCCTGAGTGGCTGGTGTGGATCCAACCCCTGCTCAGCTGACTTGTCAGTGCCGACTGCTATGCTGTGTGAGTCACAGGAATTTGCAGCATCCGGGGTGGGGGAACGGGGGTTAGGGGTGGCACTTAGTTTTTCTTTAACGAGAGGTAGAAGCAAAGGAGGGTTTCCAGTCCTCCTTTGCCCTGTTTGCTGCTCTTTTTCCTGACTGGTTCTGAGGTGGATACGAGGCTTCTATTCTAGCCTGGTTTTCTGTTCCTTCAAGAGTGGGGAGGAGTGGAACAGGTGCACCGTTTTCCTGCATGGATAGGCAAGGATAGGGAAAATGTACTTGATAAATGGTGTCATCTTTATGGGGAAAAAGATGATGCCCTAAGGATGCCCTAAGGCCAGGGTAACTGTTGGTGGCAGTTTCCTTCACAGCACACACCAAGTGATTTGCCATGTCATAACGAGTTTACATCTGTTGCAAATGCAACACTCCTGCTGTTGTTTCAGTGCTGTTTCTCCTGTCCACAAGGTACAGGCGAGCGCTGCAGTTGCATTAACAGTCAGAAATGTTGCACGCGCCACATCTGAGAAGAATCAGGAGGGGAACCCAGAAAAGCCAGACTGCAAGTGCCTAACTACAAAACCATGAGAAGGGATTTTGTGTTTATTGTGATGGGTTATCGATATGCTATTGGTATTGATGTATTAATTCAGCACCTGAAATTACAAGATGCTGTATAAGACATAGAAACAACACAGACCTCTGACTTCAGGCTTACAGTCTAAACAAACAAACCTACAAAAATGTTATGGAGAAAAGAAGATGAGAATGATAGGGAAGGAGTATGTTAAAGAAAGAAAAGTATGTCAAGGGTGGCTAGGAGTCAGATTGTCCAATGGAAGAATTTCCCTTCCATTTCTCTTCCCCATCATTGCAGGCAGAGTGGCTCACAGATGGGCTGCTGGAATCCAAGGTGTTGAGTGGCTATTGCAACATACAGGCCAATAGAAACAGCTTCAGTCTCTCCTGTCGCTAAACTGTACAGTGGATGCAGACATGAAACAAATCAGCTAATCTCTGGCTGCCCATTTTTTCTTGCATTTTCTGCATGCGGAAGTTCTCTAGAGCAACAAACCCATATAAAGGATAGCCAGCTGCTTGGGCTTGCATGGTCTGAGCCCTGGCCACAACAGTGTGATAGCCCTTGCCACGGTGTGACTGAAGAGTGTAGCCATGTGTTCCTGCACCAAAATAATCCATCATGGCCCAGCAGATTGGGTGACCATTGGTGTCCAGGATGCAGGTGCTGGGGAAGCATCTCACCAATCCGGCCAGGTACCGACGGCTTTGCTCGTTGCCTCCATAGGGCCATGTTTCATTCAACAAATCGACATGGGAGTGATTCAAGGTGGAAAGTCTGAAGCCAGGCTCTAGCCTAGAAAAGGAGAAAGAATACCGGCAAAGGGATGGGAAGAGAGCTAAACATCAGAACTGGCCAGCAGGATCATCCAAAGGCCCATCCTACCCAGCACTCCATCTGTGATCAGCCAGATGGTTATTTGGGGCTGCAAATTATCAAGTACTGTAGATCAAAAAAATTTAATTGAGTAAAGAGACAATCCTGATTAACCCACAGTTCTTTCTACACTTCTAATTTTTCTTTTAAAAAATATTAAAATGCAGGAACAGCACAGCCACAAACTGATTTAATTCCCAGCTTTCATCTGAAAGGAATTCAGATCAGTCCTTTTAGGACCCATTTTATCTATATAGAGGAAGCTTCGTGTGGGAGCCCAGGACTGAAAGGCCTCTCTCCTTGAAATGTAGATGGGCCCTTGTCTCTCTGTTTGAAGGATTTGGGTCTGTTTTCCTCTTCCTGGGCTAAACTATTTTGGCCTCTTATTCTCTGGTGTTGAACCAGCCCAGTTAAACATCTGGTGCATTCCACCCTCCCAGGGATGACAGTGATGTTGTTCGGGATGTTACCTTTGACATCTGTGTTCCATGCTCAGGACAAAACAAGCAATGGAGGAAACCTCACATTTGACCATGAGTACCCCAATAAGGAAGGTTCTCCCTATTGAGAGCACCACAGCTTACTCAGTATCTCAGCAGCATCACAAGAAGAAAAGAGCAAAACTTACTTGCGCTCATGGAGTTTATTAAGGTCAGGAGACAAGTACGGAATGAAGGATGTTGTTGAGACCAGCATTTGCTTAGAGGTGGCAGCAATACGGGAGGTCTCGTGAATCCCATCCTGGTTCCCTGTCAAGATCAGAAAAATAAATATTCAACCACTGAGGAGGGTGTGTGAGTCTGGAAAGCTGGGGTAGAGGCATGAGATGCAGATATTCAATTGCCGTAGCAAGACCTGCCACTGCAAGACCCCTATAGAATTGGGCCTATTTTCTTACAGTTCAAATCTGTGCATTCTTACTCATAAGGCATGCATAGACTACTGATTTCAGCAGGGCCTTCTGCCTGGTAAATGTGTGTAGGATTGCAGCTTTATTCTTTCCCAGTTTGACTATAGCAATTTTCTTTTGTTTTGCTTATGTTTCAGCTCCCCCCCATCTTCCATACTAGCCCAGCTCCCACTTTTTCCATTTGTTTTCTGTGTCTCCTTCTGCCCATATTTCTTCTTTTGAAGTGCAGTTCTAGACAGTGTTTTTAGACTAGTATTGTTACACATTGTTTATACCTCTTTATGGGTGGTTCACACAGTACCTTCATTTGTGTGTATTTTGTCTGTCACTCACCTGAACTTTCCCTGTGGCTAAACTATCACATAGAGGAAAATCTATTAATAATGGGAACAGTGGTATAGTAGTATAGTGACTATGGTGTGGACTCTTGTTAATGCAACTGTTCTTTTTTTTTTAAGAGGTTCATTTGCAGATATAGAAAATAAAAGCAGAGACTAGTAACGGTTGGAAGGCAAATGGAGGAAGGGTGGAAGTTTGTCCACCCTCTCTGCTGACCTGTGACAGAAACACCTTAATTTCGCCTGTGACATCAAGTGAAAAATAACAACCGGCTACAAAGGCCTGCTTCAGAACTGCTCAGAAATTCTTACAGTCCAGTCTTGTACTTGAGACATGTCAGCATATGTTTGTATACACTGGGGCAATGATGCTCCTTGGGCTCCATGGGAGGGATGCTCCATTGTGTCCCTGAGCCCCCTGTTTTCTGTTGCCATGGCCAATGAGCCAGACAGTTGGAGCGGAACAGGGAGGACAGCCATGCCAGCAGGTATCAGAGATGAAGCAACGTGTATGGGGTAGGTGTGGCTAGGTGAGCAGGCCTCTGCTGTAAGTGCCCTGTGTTACATGCCATCCCAATGATTGGGCCATGCATGCAGCGCTGTCTCTGATAGGTCCATGTCCAAGAGCCTCCTAGACAGGTCTTTCTGCTTGCCTCTAGTTGTGGCTGGGGGGGGGGGGGTATTAGAGACCAGCTTTGCAGAGTGGCCGCTGTGGGTTCTAGACCTGCTTCCCTCTCTTCTTTTGTCCATGCCCTAGGTGTTTCTGGCCAGTCATCCAAGAGATGAGTACTTTTCTGGTTTGGGCAATCTCGTTGACTGGCTCAGCCTGTCTTGCAGGGCTTCCAGCCTGCAGCTTTGTGCAGTGAGCTACCAGCGCCCTGCTTTCCTTAGGTGCTGTTGAGACTCCCCTTGTGACTCATTCCTCTTCTGGAAAAAGTGTTGACCACTTGGTGAAAAAGTTGTTGATCAGTCAGTGGTTTGGAGCCAAGTGCCCATAAGGGCAGGGGGCTGCCAGCCGGAGAAGGTACTCACTGCCACGGGGTAGTGGATGGTGGCAGCACCCCCTCGGGAGTGCTGTCCCAGGGACACTTATTCTCCCCTGCCTCCCTTCAGATAAGCTAATGCAAGGCAGAGGTGCTGTGGCAGCTTTGTGTCACTTTTTGTGGTGACCAAAACATCTCCCCATGTTTTGTAGTAGTGATGTGCTGCCCACCCCATTGGTTCCTTTGGGGGATGTCTTTCCAGCCCTGAGCCTTCCCTACTAGATACACTCTGTTGGTGCTTCTCTGCCTGACTGGGTAGGGGCTGGGTGGACATGGTGACTGACCATTGCACATCGGATTAATGGTGCACTGATATAATGATGCAGCTCCATGGGTTAGGGCTGTATTTGGGTTTCCATGGACACTGGGGTTTTTGCTAGCAGTGCAGCATTGCCTCTGTGCTTCCTCCAGTTTTGTGCTCCATGTCAGTGCACCATTGGCACTGTGTCCCAAATAGGATTGGGGCTGTTGGTGCCTTCATATGCACTTCCTTTCCCCCCCTCTTTGTTTATTGCCCTGTCACCTCTTCTGTCCTGATACTGTCCTCTTTGCTAAACCTTCTGTTTGATAGCACCATCTTTTCTCACCTGCTGCCTGTTTTCTCTGGAACTCATTGCTCTATGGCAACGGTTCCCAAATTTTCCTACTTGGACTGCTGTAAGTATCTGTGGGGGTGTTTATGTGGGCTTGGACTGTGGAGGGTGTCCCGATGGCGCCATAGCGATCACGGCACCACAGGCATCCAGGGACATTTTAACGTACCTGGGGGGTCAGGGGGCCTTTGACAAGGTTGGGGAGACCTGTGGCCCCATCTGTGGGTTTCCCTGCAGTGAAGAAAAGCTCTGTTTAGGGCTCAAATGCACACTTCCGCTTTTCACGTGAAAAGTGGAAGTGCACATTTGAGCCCTAAACTGAGCTTTTCTTTGCTGCACAGACACCTGTGGAGGGGGCTGTGGGCCTCCCTAATCCTCCTCCTAGGTATGTTAAAATGTCTGTGGGTGCCTGCAGCACTGCAATAGCTGCGGTGCTGTTGGGACTCCCAAAAGTGGGCCACTCCCCTTAAGGGGGACTGGCCCAGTTTTGCTTCCCAGTGGTGAACCACAACCCACACTTTGGGAAGCACTGCTCTATGGAGCAAGGCCACTGCCCTCATGACATCTGTACCTTTCTCATTTTGCAATGGCACAGCATCTGAAAACGTATCTGTTATCCCAATCCTTTCACCTCAATTTGAGCCTGCCCTTCTTTCCCATTCATTTTCCACCTTCCTGAATTGGTTTGTTCTTCCTAACAATGCCTGTACTGAATCTAATGTTTGAGGCAGTTCGATGCCAATAGTAACAGAGCTGATGGTACTGTTATGTTTGTGGTAAATCAGACGATATTATCCCGTGTTCCCAAGCTGCGGTCCCAAGGAGAGTGCTGCCTGAATATGCTTCACAGTGGGAACATCATAAAGAACCAAATGTTTGACATGAATGGTGGTCTACATTCGCCTCATAGGACACAGCTTCCCACCCCCTCTTTCTTCAGAAAGACCTGACTGTTACCCCGGATAATGAAGCATTGGGCCCAGTTGACTGCATCTGATTCTAGCAACAATGCCCGGTACGCATCGTGATCCCGATAATAGGCTCCATACATGTTGGCATATATATCTGAATCATCTGAGGGAATCTGAAAGAGAGAGAGAGAGAGAGAGAGAGAGAGAGAGAGAGAGAGCGCTCCTCTGTAATCCCATGACTAACACAGCCGTCTGGCCCTTCCCCAGGTTAGCCAGTTCTTCTTTGAGGGAGGCTATTTGTGTTTTTCTAGCAGGGTTCATATGGAAGTATAAGGAAGTTTTAATACCTTCCTTATGTACCTTGATTTTGTGGGTAAAGCTTTTCCTAGTGTGCAGATGATGAAACGGGAAAAGCCTCATAGGCTAAATTTATGCATGTTAAGCATAATGCCAAGGTTTTATCTGGACCCCTTTCCACTGGTTTCAAGCTTGGCTATGGTTGCCTTGGTTGATTACCTGTCCCAAGGACAAGAGAAGGGGGAGTGCATCCCTCTTGGTCCTGCTGGACACCTCAGCAGCTTTTACACAATCAACCATGGTGTCCTGGACTGGCTGGCTGGGTTGGGCTTGAAGGCACTGTTTGCAGTGGTTCTGTTCCTTCCTGGTGGATTGGACCCAGATGGCAAGGCAGGTGGCTACCTGCTTGTGACTCTGGTCACTGACTTCTGAGGTGCTACAGGGCTCAGTTCTGTCCCCTGTGCTATTTGACATTGATACAAAACTTCTTGAGTAGGTCATCCAGGGATTTGGAGTAGAGTTTCAGCAATATATGGATGACACGCAGCTCTATCTCACCTTTCCTCCAGTTTCCAAGGAGGCTGTGGACGCTCCAAGAGGCTAATATTAAACCTGGACAACACAGAGGTCTTCCTGATCTGGAATACTAAAATGCATGTACAGTATTGCTCCGGATGGGATAGTACTCCCTCTGAAAGAGTAGGTGCACAGCTTGGGAGCCTTCCTGCTCCACAGCTGTCCTTGGATCACCAGGTAGCAGGTGTGTCCAGGGTGCCTTTGCTCAGCTTCAGCTAATGCAGTGGCTGCTACCATACCTCAATACATTGGTTCTGACTATGATAGTCCATGCCCTTATGACATCTTGGTTAGATTACAATAAGGCACTGTATGTAGGTTGCCCTTTAATATGGCCCAGACATTGCAGTTAGTGCAGAATACAGTGGCCTGTGTGATCAACAGTGCTCAGTGGTTTGATTCTGTCATGCTGCTTCTCTGGCAGTGGCCCTGGTTGTCCATTCAATTCTGAGCTCAATTCAAGGTGCTGGAGATTGCCTTCACCTTGCCTCAACAGCATGGGACCCCAATATCAGAAGTGCTGCCTTCTCTCACATAATTCTGCCCATCTCCTAAGATAGGCAGGAAGGGCGCTACTTAGGATGCTGCCACCATCCAAGGCTAAGGGAACAGAGGCAAGGTCTCCTTTGTTGTGGCACCATGTCTATGGAACGAGCTTCCAGAAATTCTCAGGACAGCTCACGTACCATGAGAAGCTATTTTACATGGGTAAATTTTACAATTTACTCCATGCACTGGCACAATCCTGAATACGATTTTGCCATGAGCATTCCATCCATGTCTGGCTTCAAGAGACACCCAGCACAAGATAAAACAACTCCATGTCCATGACTAGAAAGCCCCTAAGTGGGGTGGAAAGCGGGATATAAACTCTTTAAATAAATTAAATAAATAAACCCACAGAAGATGTTCTACAGGAATGCCATACACACTATTACCTCTCTACGTGGCCGGGTGAGGATCGTTTTGAAGTCTGGCCACGAATCCACAACCACCTCATAGCCACCTGGATTCCCACGGTTTATATTTATTACAGCACCGCAGACCTGTTGAGAGTCATGGGTTATTGCTGGTGGAGCAGCGCAGTTGAGGAAGGCAGACAGACAGACATGGGGAGAGGGCTAGTTCAGACTCTGATGTGCTGCATCAGGTCCTTGGACTTGCCCACAGCTAGAGAGAGTAGTTCCCACCTACTACCAGATGAGGGAAATGCAAGAATTCGCAAACCTCATGGGGCCATTCCACACTTTATACAGCAACCACCCCAGGATTGCCAGCCACTTTCCATTCAGCAGGAAACTGCAGTCAATCCAGCTCTCTAATTTCTTTTTAAAAAATTATTATTCAATTTTTATCCCTCCCTTCTCCTAGGCATTCAGGATGGGATTACATGGTCCACCAATGACCATAGCAGGATTGCACAAGTTTTCAACCACCTGTTTGTCTCACTTAAAAATGTAGGTGATCAGCAAACCCCCCCCCCCATGCATTAGCATAAGTCTAGCTTACGGTCTGAACTCAATACACAGAGGAAATATCTTCCTTCCCTCTGTTTTTCTTTCCCTTGAGCAAAGTAAGAAAGTACAAAGACTACATGGCTCAAGACTACCGCAAGTCCCTGAGGGAAAATCTTCCGTAGCATTTCCTCCAGCAGCCGCAACTTGGAAGGACTGGATAGAATCAGCATTGTTGGAGGGTGAGGCTGATGGGCAGGTACCAGCAGAAATTATGTGGGCAGGGAGCACCTGAAAAGGAGAGAGAGAGGCCAGTTCTTGGTGCTTCCCCATAGACCCCAAACTAAGCCATTGCTTCTGCACTGTATGTATCATGCATGTTACTAGGCATATTTCAGCCCTGTGCCAAAACACATGCAGGACACAATCCTAACCAGGAGTTAGGTTCAGGAGTGTTGCAAATGCACCATAACGTGAGTTTGGACCACTGTCAGAATCAGGGAGGCCGGCACATGGACGGGATGAGAGTGGTACAAATACGCTTTACGGAACGTTTGCAACACTCCTGGGCCAGCACAAGTTACTTGTGCCGGCCTAACTCCAGGTTAGGATTGTGCCCTCCCCCCCCAAGTATGCGTGTGTGTGGGTGTTAGTACAGATCCTGTGCTCCCAACAGTATGTGGGAGTCCCCTTTGCCCTTCCAGCTCAATGCTCAATATAGACAAGAAGTGAACCTTCCGCTGTGAACCACTGGTGCTCCATTGCATGGTCAATGCTTACCTGTGTTGAGCCACGTCTTTGGGTCAGGTTAGGAAGAAGAAGCCAAAGGAGTGACACAAATCCACTCTGTCAGCATCTGGTCTTGCTAGGTCTCCTCAGAGGACTGTGTTGCTTGCTGGAGGAACGTAAGTTCAATTCTAAAGTGAATGAACCATTAACAGATTTGTTCCTTGGACTGTAGCCCAGGACATTGTGGGATGGCACCAGGTGATACTGTGTAATTGGCTGAGTCCCTGAACCAAAATGGAATGGGTTTGCTTCTAACGAATGGACTCGCCCCAGCCACCACCACCCCCTGGAGGTATTGAAGGAGGAATGTGGCTGGGGGGGGTGGGTGGGTGGTAGGAGGCCAGGAACTTTCATGGCTCCTGGGGAATGGTACTTCTGACAGGTATGACACTAAGCTGCTGTTAAGCTTTGTGATCCTGGGAAATCTCTCTCTAAGAAGAACAAAGTTTTGTTCCAGGCTTCCCCACATTAGCTACTGAACTGGTGAAGAAACTAAGCTGGCACATTAGGATGGGTGCACACTGCAGTTCATGCATGATACGTACAGGATTGGTTGCCACACAGGCCTTTGCTCTAAGCTGCAGCCTGGGGTTTTGGAGAACATCTCGGCTACACTTTCCAAAAGTCTGCACAATTTAACCTGGTTGCTTCACAAATGCCTCGTTGCCTCCAAGGTTGGCACATGAAGCCCAAGTCAGACGCACTCCTCAATTATTTCTCAGATAATCCATAATGATATTCTGCTAGGCTCTGGTGAAAGCAAGCAAGTTGTGATCAAAATGATTGGGGGCCCAATCCTAATGACCCTTGTGCAAGATCCGAGTAGTCCATCGGGGCAGGTGGTGCCTACCCTGGGGTAAGGGCACGAATGTGCCCTTGCCCCATGGAGGCTCCAGGCAGCTCCAAACTTGCTCTGAATATGGTGCAGACATATTAGCGTGTTCTCTCCAATGCATGTTAGGATTGCACCCTCAGTATTGTCTCTTCATCTGTTCAAACCTTTCTTGGTACAGTCTCAAATGTCTGAAAAACCATATGTAATTTTGAGGCTTCATTCTATAGAGCAGGGGTCCTCAGACTTTTTAAGCTGGGGGCCAGTTCACTGTCCCTCAGACTGTTGGGGGCTACTTCAGTAGTAGGCTTCTTCAGAGTGCCGGGTGCAAGGGAGTGGCAACAGGATGCAAGCATCTTGTTGTCTCGTGCCTCCCTGGGGCACCTGGTGGGCTGCTGTGAGATACAGGAAGCTGGACTAGATGGGCCTTTGGCCTGATCCAGCAGGGCTCTTCTTATGTTCTTATGGGAGGCCAGACTATAGTTTAAAAAAAATATTAACAAATTCCTATGCATACTGCACTATCTTATCTGTAGTGCAAAAAAACAGGAAAAAACAATACAATATTTAAAATGAAGAACAATTTTAATCAATATACATAAACTTATTAGTATTTCAATGGGAAGTATGGGCCTGCTTTTGCCTAATGAGATGGTCAATGTCCGGTTCCATATTTGTCACTGCTAGTCATAACAAATGATGCAAGTGTGCATCAGTTAGTCTGGATCTGGTTGGATGGGGTGCAGGCAAAGCAGTCAGTAGAATCTAGGATGTGAAGAATCAGGGGGTCAGAATCTAGGGATGTGTGTGTGACCAGAAACTAGGGTTGGTGGTGGCCCCCTCATCCCCTGGGGAACCTCCAGAACGGCCAGGGAGGCGATGAAGATGGCAGGCTGGCAGCAGGCAGTGCGGCCCAGCTCGGCCTCAGACCCGCAGACAGAGACACAGCAGATCGTAGCCCAGGATGCACTTGGCCAGGCAGAAGAGCTTGCGCGCCTCCAGATAGCATAGCAGCCCCATGCCCATTCCCACAAACTGGCTGCCCTGGCCCGGGAACAGCAGCACCGAGGCTTCCTCTGGGGGCCGCCCCCGCCGCCCTCTCCTGGCAGCCTTGGCCTCCCCCTGCGCTGCCGATGTCGTGACCCGCAGCAGCTCCGTCAGTCCCAGGCCGGGCAGATTGGGGGCCCACCCGACCTAGCCCTTGCTGCGTGGCCCCCCCCAGTGGGGCCCCAGGAGCCGCAGCACGGACGCCACTCCAGGCTGGGCCTAACAGCAACATGAGGCCTGCCTGAGGGTTGCCAGGGCAACGGACCCGCCATTCTGGACATTACATGTAAGGGCCGGGCTAGGCCCTCCCTTTAGAATGAATGGGAACGCATTGACTCCAGTAGGCGGGCTTAGCGGCCATGACAGTATGTCCAAAACATTGCTCATTCCAAGCATTTCCAATGGGTTTTCGCATGATGTTTAGGGCTGAATCGTTTACTCCTGAAGTAAAAACTTACCAAAATAACAACGTGTGATCGTGGAGAAACATCAGTGGTAACCATATTATGAGTTAATATGCAATTCCAAGGTTTAATTCCGCGTAATTATATTACTGAACACACCGGACGAAATGCTGTCTATTTAAACTCAGATTGCACTGTTTTGACAGACTTATTTTTTGAAATCTACACAAGCAGAAATAAAACGGCCATGCCCCATTAAAAAAATGTCTGTTAATGTTCAGAATTTCGAAAATATTACCGGTCGTTTTATTGAGCCGATGTAATGTGAATACATGAATCTTTCCGTGGAAATTAAGTCCCATTTTTCGTCCAGCGACTCGCACACCCGTATGCAGAACACGCAGGCATGCTTAAAGACGTTGAAATTAACTTTTACACGTGCGCCATGCGAGCGAGAGAGCCCCTCTGGCGGCAATCCTCCTCCTTCGCGGCAATGATCTGAGTCAGCCATTTTAGTAAGTCCACAGCTTCAAGAATGTGACGACATGGCCTATCCAGTTATCTAACATTCTTGGTAAGGGCACGCTGCTGGTTCAGCTGCAAAACAATCCTCCCTCTGGGAAACACAAACCATGTGAAAAATGTTCCACCTATGAAACAGTTGTTCTCTGGGGAAGGAAGGTGGGTCATTCGTGACCACGTGGGTATGCCCTTCCCTTGGATGAGGCAGGGCCGGACTTCAAAGTTGTCTCCTCCTCTTCCTGCGGAAGGGCATCCCAGCTTCCCAGTCCGGCTCTGTCTCGAGCGAAGCAGGTCGGGTTTCCGTGGAGCTCTGTAGAGCTCATCGTCTCCTCAGATTCTCACCACACTTCTATCTTTCTCTAAGTATTACTTCTCCCTTTTCCTTCTGCTTCTTCTTTATTCACCACCTTTTTTCTGCTTGGTGGGTGATAGTTGAGGATCATCAGCTGAACCGCCCTCGTGAGGGGTGAGGCCGGCAGCTGCAACGGCGTGGGCTTCGCGCGCCTGATTCCCGCTCTCCAAAGCGCCAAAGAGACCCGCTGCGCCTCTCAGCCCGGCTCTGCCACGAGCGGGAGGTTGCTGGCTGAGGGTGAAGACCCCCCCCTCTAGCGGGAGAGAAGCAGGCGGCGTTCTCTAGAGTCGAACCGCCCCTGTCAAAGGGGAGCGCCCCAGAAGCCCCGACGTCGTCGCTGGAGCTCCGGAGCGACGGTACAGCTCTGGGTGAGATCGGAACAGGGCACAGACTTGACATACTTTTTGGCGGGGTTTTTCTCTCAGTCTGCCTTTTTGTGTGTCCTGCGACCCCGCGGCGGCCATTTTGAGTGTCCTGCGACCCCCGCGGCGGCCATTTTGAGTGTCCTGCGACCCCGCGGTGGCCATTTTGAGTGCCCTGCGACCCTGCGGCGGCCATTTTGAGTGTCCTGCGCTCCAGCCATTTTAAAAATTTCCGGGGCAGCAATGGATCAGCCAGTTCCCAGTTCCGGGCTCACTCCTGCCCTAAAGGGAGTAGGGGCATCAGGGTCTGGGATCGTTGGAGGGGAGGGACGGCTATCGCGTTCCTCTCCAGTGAAGGCAAAAAGGGATAAAAAGACTAAACAGCCTATCGAAGGGTTAGTTAAAGAGGCGGTGGAAGTAGCCTTCAGAACACATATGGGAGAGATCATGAAGGCTTGTAGGGGTACTCCCGCCCAGCAGGTTTCGCTGCAGCAGCAGCAGGTTTTTGATTCGTCCAGCTCTGCATCCAGCTCTGACTCCTTTTCCTCTGACCCCTCGCTTAGTCGCCATGCCCGCAAATTGAAGAGGGGTAAACAGGTGCGGCATGGCAAGGCAGCAAAGAAACGCAAGCATCACAAAAAGGAAAAATTTTCCTCGTCCTCATCCTCGTCCTCTGAGTCTGCAAGAGAGGAGGGGGAGTTGTCAGACGATGGTACCTCTGAGGAGGAAGAGGCCCAATCTGTAGACCGCCTTTTTCCAATTGATCTCTTTTCCAAAATGCTAGGCAAGGCCACACGAGCTCTGGGCTTAATGGAAAAAGGGGAGGCGGAGAAAAAAGGGGAAAATTCGAAGTCAAAAAGATTCAACAAATTATTCCCTCAAGGGCCTCCTAAGCCCAATACAATTCCTTTCCCTGTGGAATTTCAGAGAGTGGTTGATTCCGAATGGGGTAGACCCACTGTTCCAAAGCATAAACCTAAGATATGGAATAAGCTGTATACATTGCCAGACTCAGTGTCGGAGTCGTTGTCCTTCCCTGTGGTGGACGCCCCGATAGCGGCGTTGTCTTCAGCGGCGATCATTCTTTCTGAGGGGGAAAGTGGTCCTAGGGATGCTACGGACAAGCGTATTGAAACTTTCCTCAGGAGGGGGTTTGAAGCGACAGCCCTGGCGCTTAAAGCCGCTTTGGCCAATTCCATTATGGCTAGAGCAGCCTTTGTTTGGACTAAAGAATTAGCATCATTGCCCAAACTTCCTTCCCGAGCTAGAAGTCACCTAAAAAAGATTTCAATGGCGGCAGCTTATGCGGCGGATTCTTCCTATGATGTCTTACAACTTACCTCTAGGGCCTTGGCTGCAAATGCGGTGGCCAGACGTAATTTGTGGTTGAGACAATGGAATGGTGATGCCGCGTCCCTTTCTCGGGTCGTTAATATTCCCTTCAAAGGGGGTAAGCTGTTTGGCCAGGATCTGGAGCCCTTACTCGTGGAGAACAAGGATAAGAGGAAGGTCCTTCCCTCTGGGCGGAATGAACCATCCAAAAACAAGCATCATCTTTTTCATTCCTCTAGCTTCTTCCCGAAATGTAGAGACTTTGGCTCCAGATCCAGGCACAAATGGAACAAAACCCGGGTTTTTCCCAGGAACAGAACTTCTGGAAATCGTCCCCCCAGTTCCAGACCCAACAAGGAGCGTAGGGCAACCTGACGCCGCGTGGGCAAGTGGCTCAGGAGCCATTGGGGGGCGTTTGCGGGACTTTGCGGGACGCTGGACGCATTCGACGTCCGATGCTTGGGTCCGGCAGACAGTCTCCCAGGGCTATGCCCTGGAATTCCGGTCGATCCCGCCGGATCGGTTCTGGAAAATTCCCCGATCCAGGGACCCATCACACCACAGGAACAAGTTACAGGCTCTGGAGCATTTGCTAGCAATTCGCGCCATCGAGCCGGTGCCGAGGTCACAGAAACGGAAGGGAGTGTATTCAGTGTGGTTCCTTGTCTCGAAAAAGAACGGGGACAAGCGAGCCATACTGGATCTGAAGTGGCTGAACCGTTTCCTCTGGAAGCGGAAGTTCAGGATGGAGACATGGCGGTCTATTGCAGCGGCACTGGAGAAGGGGGACTACCTCTCTTCAGTGGATTTGACCGAGGCCTACCTACATGTCCCCATTTTGACCGCTCATCGGCGCTTCCTCAGGTTCACGTACGGCCATCGCCACTTTCAGTACAGGGCCATGCCGTTTGGGCTGACAACTGCACCACGGGTCTTTACCAAACTTCTGGTGACCGTGGTGGCCAGTCTCCGCCTTCAGGGCATCTCCCTGTTTCCCTATCTCGACGACATCCTGATACGGGCGCCGTCGAGGGAGCAGGCACTGAGGGACACGGACGTGACCCTTGGCTGTCTCAGGGATCATGGGTTCGTAGTGAACCTGGCAAAGAGCTCCCTGGAACCGAGTCAAGTGTTGATTCACCTGGGTCTTCGGCTGGACATGGTCAATTTCCGGGTCCAGCTCTCCCCGGAGAGACAGCAGGTGATGATTCAAACACTGACTCAGGTTTATGCTCAGCCCAGACAGCCGCTTATGATACTGGCCAGGCTGCAGGGGTTGATGGTATCATGCCAGGATGTGGTGCCGTGGGCACGGTTCCATCTCCGGCAGATGCAGGGGTTCCTCTGTCCGTTTTCCAAGGCCATAGAGCAGAAGACCCCGTTGTGGCTGTCCCTGGATGCAGTTTCGAGGGAGAGTCTCAACTGGTGGTTAGTTCCAAAGAGGCTGTCCGACGGAGCAAGTCTCGAGCTACCCTCAAGGATGGTTCTCACCACCGACGCAAGTCTGCTGGGGTGGGGGGCCACTTTGGGGACGGATCATGCTCAGGGCAGGTGGTCTCCGGAGGAGACCGCTCACAGCATCAATTGGCTCAAGCTGAGGGCCATTCGACTGGCTCTTCTTTACTTCCAGACAGAGGTGCGGGGGCATCACATTCTGGTCCGTACGGACAATGTTACGGCCAAGGCCCATATCAACCGTCAGGGGGGAACCAGATCTCACTCCCTGATGGCCGAAACAACTCTCCTATTCCTTTGGGCCGAGGAGTTTTCTGCGGTCAATCAGGGCAGAACACCTGGCGGGCACCAAAAACGTGCAGGCCGATTGGCTCAGCAGGCAGAGTCTGTGCGAGTCAGAGTGGCAGCTGCATCCTCAGGTTTTTCGGTTGGTGGCCGAGAGGTTCGGAGATCCAGTGGTGGATCTTTTTGTGACTCCAGAGAACAAACAGGTTCCACGCTTTTTCTCCCGGACCCTGTCCGGAGGAGCGGAGGACATAGACGCCATCCACGCTTCGTGGCCTCCGGGATTGCTATACGCATTCCCGCCAGTACAGATGATTCCCCTGGTGCTTCGCAAGCTACGCCAGCAGCGGGCGGAATTGATCCTAGTGGCTCCCCATTGGCCCAGACGCCCGTGGTTCCCCTCTCTAATAAGGGGGTCAGTAAGCGCCGCATGGCCCTTGCCAGGGAGACCAGATCTTCTCAGGCAGGGCCCAATCCTTCACCCCCATCCGCAGTTTCTGAAGTTAACAGCATGGAGACTGAGCGGCAAGCGTTAAGGGGCTGGGGGTACTTGGACCAGGTGGTGGCTACTCTTCTGGCATCGAGGAGGGACTCCACTAAGTGGTCCTATGGGGTCACGTGGAGGAAGTTCGCGCACTGGTGTGCAGCAAAGCAGCTTCAACCATCTGACCCTTCTATTTCGGATATCCTTCTGTTCCTCCAGGAGGGCCTGGATAAAGGTTTAAGTACCAGTACAATTAGGAGACAAGTGTCTGCCATAAATAGCATGATGGAGGCCAGGCTGGGGCCAAACATATCCACGCATCTGCATATCAAAAGATTTCTGAGGGGTGCGGCCCTTTAGAACCCTCCAGTAGTTCACAGGTTTCCGTCATGAGACTTACATATCGTCATCAAGGGGCTCACGAAAGCACCCTTTGAACCTTTGTCTTCTGTTCCG
>JAJKFI010000014.1:23366425-23429404 GCA_029204185.1 Lerista edwardsae
TTCCTATCCCCAGAACAGGAGATTCCCAGGTAAGAATTCCGTTTTTTATGCCCCTCCTTGTTTCAACTCTGAATAATGGGTGGGCTAGGTAAATGACCTTGGGGGGCCTGTATCTAGCCCACAGGCTGTAGTTTGAGAACCCCTGCTATAGAGGGATCATATCAAGGGACCAATCCTATCCAACTTTACAGTGCTGATGCAACCACAATGCAGCTCCAAGGTAAGGAAACAAATGTGATAGCCCCCTCCCCAGTCCGCATCAGTGATGGAAAGTTAAATAGGATTGGGTCCTCAATCATTCAAGTGTTTCGCTGCTTCAGCAAATTTATGAAGACTGCAACTTGCTGACTGTTCCTATTCCATCATCATTGAATTTTTATTGCTGCTGTTCTTCCCATCATGGAGAGTTGTAATTTGTCCCATTTATTCAAATCTTGCTGAACATCTTTTAATAATTTTAAATAATTATCTTCCATCAAAGTACTAATCCTCTTTGTTACAGTTATCCACAGATACTTCACTTTTGAATCCAGCTGCAATCTGCTCTCTTTCAATTTCTCCATTTCTGCTGGCTTCACATTTTTTGTCATTAGCTTTGTTTTCGCATAGTTTATCTAAGTCCTGCTACTTCACCATACTGCTTCAATCTTTCCATCAGCTGTTGTATTGAATTTATTGGATCATCCAGAATAAAAAGCTATTCATCTGCAAAGGCCTGTACCTTGTATTCTTCGCTTTTTATCCTCAATCCATTTATCTTTTCATCATTTCTCACAATGTTACTTAAAGTCTCTAAAGTAAGTATAAATACTAGTGGTGATGGAGGACATCCTTGTCTTGTCCCTTGTTCTATCTGAATATTATTTGTGTATTCTCCATTTATCTGTACTTTCGCTCTTTGTTTGGTGTAAATGTTCCTAATCACTGCCATAAACCTATCTCCAAATTGCATTTGTTCCATTTGCATAATCATAAAATTCCAGTTCATATTGTCTAAGGCTTTTTGTGCGTCTAAAAAGACCAAGCCCAGTTTCCCTCCTGAATGGGCCTCATAATATTCCAAAACATATGTTAATATTCTTACATTATTTCTCAAATGTCTTCCAGGTAGAAATCCTGACTGATTTTGGTGGATTATCTTATTCAAGATCCTTTTAAGCCTTGTTGCAAAAATGGAAACAAAAATCTTATAGTCTGCGTTATGTAATGAGGTAGGTCTATAGTTCTTAATATCATTCCTTTCTGTTTCAGTTTTATGTATTAATGTTATAGTGGCTTCTTTCCATGTTTCAGGGATGCGACCCATCTCCCAAATTTCTTCCAACAACCTTTTATATGATAACAAAAGTGCCTCATCCATTATCTGGTAATATTCTGCTGGGAGACCATCTGGTCCCTGGGCTTTCTGTTTGTTTGTTGTTGTTTTTTGCTTTTTTATTGCTTCCACTATCTCTTCCATTGTTATAACTTCCTCCAAACTTTTCCTTTCTTTCTCTGATAGTTTCAATCTATTGTTCCTTTCCAAATATTCCTTTTGTTTTTCAACATCTACGATCTTTTTCAATTCTTCCTCCTTAACTTTCTTCTCTCCTATTCTGTCCTTCAGTGTCATAATTTGATTCTTCTGTTGTTCCTTTTTTAGCTTGAAGGCCAGCCATCTCTTATTGGCATTTTCAAAAAAAAATTATTTGGCCATCTTCAATTTTTTCTCCATTTCTTCTGTTTGCTTTATCTTAATTTCATGTTGTAATTTCTTAATTTTTTGCTGAATGTTTTTATCTTCTGGTGTTTTACTACTAATTTCTTCTTCCTTCTTCAGTTTCCCAATTATCTCTTGCATTTCTCTTTTCCTTTTTTTTCTAATCATCATCTCATTCCTCATTGGGATTCCTCTAAAATAGGCTTTACTGGTGTCCCAAACCTTCTGTATTGCCATCCCTGGTTGCATATTTAGCTTAAAAAATCATTCCATTTCTTTTTTCGTGTAATTCAAAAACTGTTTGTCTTTTAGATGGTTAGTGTTCAGTTTCCAAGTTCCTCTTCTTATCTTTTTGTTTATAGTTAACATTAAGGGGCTGTGATCAGCAAATGTATTTGGTAAAATCTCACTCTCAAAGGTAGCTTCTATTCCCAAAACCGAAATCCAGCCCATATCTATTCTTGACCATACCTTGTGTCTGCTAGAGTAGTATGTAAATTGTTTCTTCTTAGAGTTCTGCGTTCTCCAAGCATCAATTCAATTCAATTCATCTGCCATTTCCAAAAATGTAATTGGTAAAGTTCCTCCTTGCCTTTTTCCTGATGTTGATCTATCTAATTTAGGGTCATGAACTGCATTAAAGTCCCCAATTATAACCATTTCAGTACCTTCTTCTATTAACAATTGGTGAATCTTCTCAAAGAATTTTTCTCGTTCTTTTTGGCATGTAAATATTAACTATTAGTATCCGCTTAGTACTTATCTGTGTTTCCACTATGAGAATTCTTCCATCTTCTGACTTCCATTTTAATTTCGAATCCAAATTTGATTTTATATATGTGGCTACTCTTCTTTTCTTTTTATTCTCTTCTGCTGCATAGTAAAGTTTCCCTAATTTTTGATTTTTTAAATATTTTCCATCTTCCTCCTTTATATGTGTCTCCTGAAGGCAAATAATGTCTAATTTTAATTTCTCTAATTGGTGGAAAATTTGCTTCCTTTTTGAGGGGAGTTCATGCCATTTATGTTCACTGAAAATATCTTAACTTGTGTCTCCATCATGGTTTTCTTTGTTTAGCTATCAACTTTTTCTCCTTTACAGTTTCTTTCCTGATTCTCAGTCTCTGTTCTCTGGGTGCCTCCACACCCAGAACTTCTTCTATATCTTTCCCCTCTGTATCTTGATCTCCCTTCTTCCTCATCCTCTCCCTCTTTGTCTTGGTCTCGATCCTCCCCTTCTTCTGCCTTCTCCTCTTCTTCTCCTTCTCCTTCTTCTTTCTCTTTCTCTTGTCTTCTAGTCTCTTTGTCCTCTTTTCCCCGCTTCTCTTCCTTTTCTTGTTGAGAGGTCTCTTCTTTAGATGTTTCTGTCATTAGTTTAATCTCTGTCAGCGTAAATTTCCCTCCTTCTAAATTTTCTCCATATTTGTCCAGAAAATCTTGTGCCTTCATCATTGAGGTGATGTTAAATCTCATTCCTTTATATATACAAAACATCCCTTCTGGAAGAAGCCATCTGTATCGAATTTCATGTCTTCTCAAAATTGCTGTAAATTGTTTATAAATTAATCTTCTCTGTCTAATCCTCCAAGGAACTTCACGAAGTGCTCTAATCAAATTTCCATCCACATTAATCATCTTCCCATCCAACGCATTCAACACCGTGTCTCTAATTCGCCTCCTATTGAATCTGATTATAATTTCTCTTGGTAATTTATGCATTCTGGTATAACTCATGTTTATTCTGTATGCAGCATCAATTCCTTCATCAATATTTATTTATTTTTTATTTATTATTAAATTTGTACCCCGCCTTATTGTGCCCGAAGGCACCCAAGGCGGCATTACAATATAGATATAAAAACAATATAACAATTCACAATTAAAAACAATTAAAACAGAATTAAACAATACAATCAAAAATTAAGAACACAATTAAAAACAAATTTAAAAACAATATAAAAAACAACAAGCCCCGTGGGTTATAATAACCAGCCAGCCTGTCAACAATTAAAAGCTTTTTGGAATAAAAAGGTCTTCAGCCCCCGCCGAAATATAAACAAAGAGGGAGCAGTTCTCAATTCTAAGGGGAGGGTGTTCCAGAGTTGGGGGGCCACCACCGAAAAGGCCCTCTTCCTGGCCGCCACCCCTCTCACTTCTCCTGGTGGCGGCACAGTCAGGAGGGCCCCCCCAGATGATCTAAGAGTACGGGTTGGATTATATGGAAGAAGGCGGTCCCTCAAATACCCCGGACCCGAGCCGTAAAGGGCTTTAAAAGTCAAAACTAGCACTTTGAATTGGGCCCGGAACAGAACCGGCAGCCAGTGTAGTCGCCGAAGCAGCGGCTCGACAGAGTCAAACCGACGTGCTCCAGCAACCACCCGAGCCGCCGCGTTCTGTACTAGTTGTAATTTCCGGACCGTCTTCAAAGGCAGCCCCACGTAGAGCGCATTGCAATAATCTAATCTAGATGTCACTAGGGCATGGGTCACAGTGGCCAGGTCCGCACAGCTCAGGTACGGCCGCAGCTGGCGGATCAGCCGAAGCTGAGCAAAGGCTCCCCTGGCCACAGCCGCCACCTGGGAGTCCAGGTGTAGCTGTGAATCCAGGAGAACCCCCAAGCTGCGAACCTGCTCCTTCAGAGGAAGTGCGACCCCATTCAGAGCAGGACGATAGTCCAATACCCGAGCCGTGGATTTCCGAACCAAAAGCACCTCTGTCTTATCCGGATTTAATTTCAGCTTGTTCGCCCGCATCCAGCCCCCAACTGCCTCCAGACAGCGATCCAGGACCTCAACCGCCTCCTCAGAATCAGGGGGAAAGGAGAGATAAAGTTGGGTGTCATCAGCATATTGATGGCACCCCACTCCAAACCCCCGGTATAAAATATAGTCTTGCTGAACCTCCATTTCTGCTGCTAACCATTTCCCCATTTCCATTCTAGTGTCCTCAGCTTTTCTCTCAGGAAAATTTTGTATTCTAATCAAAAACATTGAATTTTAAAGTCCTTCCAAAGTATCGTTTTGCTGCTTTCAGTGTGGAGGAAACAGGAATTCAAAGCTGTCCCGATCCACCATTGGCGTTCGGGTCAAGCATTTGGCAGTCTTGAGCCCTGTTTGGCAGTCTTCAGCCTTCCAAGCAGCACTTTTGTGCCGTTTTTCAAGCCCAAGACGTGCCTAAGCCCCACACCCACTCCTGAGCAACCAGGGGATTCTCTCAGAGTGACCCCCAAAAAGAAGGCTTGTGTGTCGGGTTTCTCGGAGCCCGAGAAAAACACCAGCACCATGCTCCAACCTTTGCCCTGCCCCCTAATAGGATGTACTTTTGAATAGACATGCATAAGCTTGGGCTGTTAATAATGTGAAAGCATATATCAGTGCCAATATTGGACTGCTTGGGCCCCTGGGCAAATTTCATCCTTGGATAATTAGGAAAGAAAAATAAAACGGCTAATATGTTGATAGCTTTATACAAATCTATGTTGTGGCCACGTTTTGAATACTGTGTATTGTTCAGTTTACCACAAAATATCAAAAGGATTTTGTAGAACTGGCTATTCTTGAGAGTAGAGAACATTATGTAGTGTTCCTCTGTCCCTTTCATATAGTTAATGATTTCCTATGTATTCTATTATTTATTGACAATCTTTTATATGGTGAATCAATGATCTATAACATTGGGCTTGGTTTTTAACCAAAGAATGCCCTACTTTGGTTAGCAGGCTGGCTTCTGGAGAGAATTCAAGCATTGGTTTTGTAATCCTGAAAAAAAAAGTTTTAACATGGCCAGAGGTTCATCATCAATCTAAATGAGTCAGCTTTGGGGGAGGAGATAGACCTGGAGCCAGGCGATATTAGTGGAACTGAGCCCAGGCAGGGAGAAGCTCAGCTTTGGCTTAGTGGCAGTGAAGACTGTTGGAGCAGGGAGTGGACAAAATGCTACAGAGTGTAGACCAGAGGTGGAATAGTACTGAAGCTGCACAGGGTGAGCAGTTTGTGTATCATGGAACTGACAGACTCTTAACCAGCGGTGTTATGCTGCCGGAACGCTGGGCAGGACACAGTGGTGTCATTCAAATGATTTAGGAACAGGAACTCACTTTTGATTGGCACTTGTCGGGAACTCGGAACCAGCCACAGAGCCCGTTAGGATCCGGAACGCCCGTTCTGGTCCGTTCCCCCTGAATGACATCACTGGTGGGACATCCGTATGATCAACAGCCCGCCCGTTGCGTTCCTCAGCGTTACGCCGTTTGTGTAACATACGCAAGCGGCGTAATTGGTTACGCAAACGGCGTAACGCTGCAGAAAGCGATGGGCGGGCTGTCGATAACTCGGCTGTCCCGCCCAGCGTTCTGGCATCATAACACCGCTGCTCTTAACCCATCAGTGTGTCTTATCAAAGGAAAATCGCTGCCTGCGGCCTTGTTTTTCATAACATCTTGATTGCTGGATTCTAGGGGAAGGGGCTGCTCATAAACTGATGCAAAGTCCTCAGAAGCAGCAAGGGAGCAGCAAGATGGCTTCTGACTTAGCCATCTTGTCAGACAACAAGCTGCGTGCTCCCCATCTCTTACAATGCAATCCTATACATGTTTACTCAAAAGAGTATCCATTGTATTCAACAGGTCTCCTCCCAAGTATGTGTGTATAGGATCATAGCCTTAACTGAGCTGGGAGTAAGTGCCACTAAATATAGTAACACTTCTGAATACTGTAAACATGTTTAGGGCTATGTTTTAAGAGCATAACTGGAATTGCAGTGTGAGAGAAAAGGATCAAATACCCCATCTCTGTACACTGTGGCCCTGATCCTAATTGGTCCCCCCAATGACGACTATTTAACTTGGAAAAAAAAAAACACCATACACAAGGCCAGACTACACATTTACTATAACAAGTCCTGAGATATGAGGAGAGTGTAGGGGTCTAGGAGGTAGTGCAAAGAGAACAACAGGGGCCCAAGATCTGAAGGACCACCACCACAAGGGAAAGGCAGAAGAGCAGCACCTCCCAAATGAAACACTAACAAAAACAAACAGAACCAAGGAAGAACACAGCTGCAGAAACCTAAGTGCAGAGTAGGCAAGCAGGAGAGGGTGATGAATTGAGTCAAAGGCAGGAGAAAGGGCAAGGATGACAAGGTTAGACTTTTCCAAGTTTTAGTGGGGAGGAAGTCAGATTGCAGAAGGCCAATGGAGTTGATAGAAAAAATCAAGACAACATAAGTGACTAAAGTGCTCCAAGATTTGGAAGTAGAAGATTATATACTGGTAAGTGGACAAGGAAAGGTTTATGAGACATGAAAGATAAGTGAAAATGCTATTTATTACACAGGCATGAGGTTTTGACAATACGGCTTGATGCAGAAAAGACGCAGTTAGATGCAGACATGAGGGACCTAAGCTCAAACACCATCTCAGTCGCAAAGGTCAGGGAGAAGCAGCCCTAGGCAAATCACTGCTTCTCAGTGTATTTGAGTGTAACTCAGTGTATCACAAGTTTGTTGTGAGGCTACCATGCCCCTCTGTTTCTATGTGAAATCTCCAAACCCTCCCCTGCCCCCAACGATACATTTTGCTGTTTGTCACTTCCTCTTTTCTACTGCATATGGCCATTTGGGTGCACCAATGCCAGGCAAATAGGGCATGGGCTTAGGGAGACGTCACTCTCCTTATCTGCAATGGCCCAGCCCAAATGGCAGTTTTCAGAGGCGCAAGAAATGAGAGTGCTGTGCTCCTCCTGGCTTTTGCTCCTTATCGTTGGCTCTGCTTTGTCATGCTGTCCTTCAGGTCTTCTGCCCCCTCCTGTGCTGCATCCTTATATGCATTTGTACTCCAGCTCAGTCCTGAAAAGGATGGAATATTCCTCCGAGTCAGGAGGTTCAGTACTGATGTCGGTGCAGGAGGCAGAAGACAGCATTACATTGGGGAGGGCTTGGGTGCCTTTCTGTGAGGCTCTGAAGCAATTCCTCCCACCCCCAAATAACAATTACACACAAAGAAACTTGCCAAAATAGGCAAAAATACGCCTCTTAGTGTTGCCCTGGGGAGATGACAGGCGAAATCGCGCCCAGGCATGGGGAGCCAGGAGCCTCCTTTCACTTCCTTCCTCTATTTTGAGCCAAAGCGAAAGCGACGCTGCCATTGGCCGATTCAAGCCCAGCTGCAGCGACAGCAACGGCTCCAGTCGCCCAGGTCGCTCCTCGGCTGCGTGCGTGACATTCGGGGGGGCGCCGCCAGGAACCCCGCGCCCGCTCCCCGCCCTCCTGTCCCCTCGGGATCCTTGGAGTACTTCCTGCCTTAGCGCCTCCTCCTCCTCTCCTGGTAATGACGCAGCGGCGTCCAGGGCAACGGGCAGACCTTCCGGGCTGGCCTCTTCGCCCACGGGAGCCTGACCGACGAGCGTCCCAAGCAGGGCCAACTTGGGCCAGCTATTCCTGGTTTCCTATGTCATTCCTCAGGCATTGAGAGCAAGGAGCCGGAGGAAGCTCTCGACTGGCTGGAAAAGGGGGAGGCAGGGAAGGCTGGGTGGACTTCTGGGTTACTGGGGAAGGGGGGGGCTGTCATCTCTCAGTGCCTAGCAAGGGATGAACATGATTGTTAGGGGAGGAGGGTTGCTTTTGATCCAGGAGGACCCTGGACTTCTCTGGGAAGATTGGAAAGGTGAACCTACAGGTAAAGCCCTTGAAAACTAAAAAACAAAAAACAAACAAGCAAAAAACCCAGGAGAAACAGAAAGTGCCAAATCCTGTGTGCTTTTCCTCCCTGCTCAGGATGGGGCTTGAACCTTCTTTGTTATTTTATTGTGAGGCTCTGCCATTGGTAGGCAGCCAATCTATCTGGGGCAAATGTATTGAACTGTCATTCTTAAAATCAGTGCTATCCAGTGGGTCCTCAGAGAAAAGCTGTATCATTTAACTGCCTCAGTATTCTGTCCACTCTAGCATAATAAAGGACCCTGAACTACCTTACTGGGCTCTCTGGAATTTTTTTTTTTTTTGGCCAATCCTCATCCAAGAAAATGTGGATCTCTGACCATTTGCAGCAGAGCACATTAAGTAAATCTGGGCACCTGCACGTGTTTAAGGGCACAGGTTCCAAGTGTAGCAGTAAGTCTAGACACTGATCTCTTGACTTGAGGAATTGTCATTTGAAGCAGGCAGGGTAGAATTCAGTGAAGTGGTTTCGACAGACAAGTTGGCAGCTTGCCTAAAAGTCTTATGCTTCTCCTCAGCCCCGCATAGAGAGGTCTCCTAGTGCTGCATATCTTCACACTGAGCCATGGGCAGGAAACGACTCATCACAGATTCTTTCCAAGTAGTGAAGAAGAGAAAGCGAGACAGTAAGGCTAAGAGCCCACCCCGTGGTGAGTATTTCCAGGGCAGGATGAAGACTCCTTTAGCTAAGTGCATATATTCCTATGATTGTGTGCTGCTAGCAATGGCAATTTGTGTGTTCAATGATAAAAAGGTTGAGTTTAGAAGCGCTAAGCTAGAGAGTAGACAGATTCCAAGGGGTGTCAAAAGGGACACCCCTTTTGAGAAGAGGGCATACATATAGTCAGCAGATGAGAAAAATATATGGTGGGACTTCCCCATTTAACACCTTGGGAATACTGAGCGATCGTAAAATAGAGGGGAGATCAGTGACCTTGAAATCCAGGGTGGCTGCGGACAAAGCACCGCATTCCTCCTCAATGTGGGAATGTTAACTTGTTGTTGCAAAGAATTAAATAAGTATTGCAAATCACTTTGAACTGTAAAATGATATAAAAATAACTGTAACTACAATCCCAGATAGCGGGGATTGTACTTCGGTTTTGACAATCCCAACAGTGGATTGCTATTTGTGTGACTCTGCTGATAATTCCTATTGCTTCCCCATAATACCTCTATAACACAGTGTTTCCCAACCTGGGGGTCACACACACATCCCCAGGGCACTGGGAAACACCATTTTTCTCCTTTAGGGGAGTAGCAAGTTGGCGGTTATGATAGTGCTTCCACGCTCACACCACTACCACTAACTGGCAGCCCTGTCCTGAACTGCCTGGCTGCAGCGGGCGCCATTTGGCTACCGCTGCATCCTGTAGCACCCCAGTAGGACCCACTATTTTGTGGGACCCAGTGGGACCACTATTGTGGGACCCAGTAGGACCCACAATAGCACCCACTATTTTGCCAACACAGAGGTGAGGGCTCCATGTCAGGATCTGGTGGTGAAGGTTGTGCCAGTCCCATCCCCTCCTGTCCCACCCAGAATTCCTGCAATGCTGGCAACTGGTTCACTTACCGGCTCCCGACTTTGTGTTGCCACCTCCGGGCGGTGAACTCCAGCACCACTCCAGTGTGGGCAGTAAGTACTTACTGTTCATGCTGAATGTCCCTTACGGCACGTTTTGCCACACCAATGTGGGCAGTACACTTGTACTGAGCCCTAAGAAGGGGTTTCGGAACTTATCTGTCCGTGGCAGCTGCACAGATGCTGCACAACCCGGGTTACTTGCTGCTGCTGCAAGATGAGTAAGTCCCAAAACCTCTTCTTTTACTTAGTCAGTGGCAGTGGTGTGAACCGCCATCACTGCCGACTTGCTCTCTCCATAATGCCCTGCAAAGACTCTACTCAGTGATTCCCTTATCTTTGGATAAATGTTGGGAACTGCTAGAACATATAATCAGCAGGAATTACACAAGAACATACATACCGCAAAGAGGACTGTTTGGTCATACATATGGTATCAGAGTGTAACTAGGATATGACAGAAAAGCATGGCTGTAGTTGTACATGTTGTAAGGAGGAGCCAGGAAGAGAGATGATGATATGAGATAAAGAATGTCATTAAACCTACAAGGCAGGGACATGGGAAAGCAGCTGTGGCTGCCACATAATGGAACTATTGATCAATTTATCTCTGGTCAGAAATAGTAACAGTCCAGGCAGAACCCGTCCTGCAAGATGCTATACAACCCGACCAGCTGGAGACACTGAAGCAGTTTGACCTCAGCTGGGAATATGGTCCATGTACAGGTAAGAGTGCCCAGCCCCTACTGAAATGGGCCGCCTGACTCAAGGCTGCCCTACTGCCTGCATTGCAACTGCAACATCGGCAGTGGGTGTCACAAACATGCAATAAAGCATGTTTGCATGTCTGTGCCACCCAGAGAGCAAATGGCGCCAGTGGGAAGGCCTGTGCCACCCATTGATGCCATGGTGGGAGTTCAGCCACTGGTGGAGAACAGGTAATTGCCAAGTTGCGTGGGGAGGGTGGCAGGAGGGTGAGGGGGCATTCCTGGTGGAATGGCAGGTGGAACCAGTCTGGGTGGGTGGGAGGCAGGACCAGCCAGAGGCTGTCTCTGCCAAATCCTATCCCCCTCGCGGCCTTGAAAACCTGACATGCATTTTCTGAAGTCTGTGCCAGGCTACAGAAACCCCATTCAGCAGGCTGGGTGAGGGGACAAATGCCCCTGCCCCCCCAAGGAGACCTCCAGCCTGCTTGGCTCCAGCACAGGATCCAATGATAGCCATTTGGTGACTCTGCTCCTGTGCTGGACAGGATTGGGTTCTAAGACTAAGGGCCCAATCCTATCCAACTTTTCAGCGCTGATGCAGCTGCAATGCAGCCCTGAGGTAAGGGAACAAACATTCCCTTACCTTAAGGAGGCCTCTGTGACACCCCCACCCCCTGCAGGCACGGCTACATCAGCTCTGGGAAGTTGGATAGGATTGGGCCCTACACATACGTAATTGAAATGAACACATTCTTTCAATTTACAGTCATACCCAATATCCACTGATTGCCTCATAAGAAGTAAGAACCCTGCAGAATTAGGTCCAAAGCCCTTGTTGTTGTTCAGCACCTGCCTCTGACATACCTGCTTCCACTGTTGTTTCCTTGCAACTGGTAATCAGCAGCATACTGCCTCTGAACCTGGATTGGCTTGACCTTTCCCATTTTTGGATTGTAATGTCCTCAGGGCAAAGACGGCTCTTCTTGTGCGCTTAGGCACTTTGCACTTCACTAGGCTTTGTCCTCTAACGGAAGTTAGTTGCCCCACACTGCTGTTGGCACACCATCATTAATCTCTTGCTGTCTTTGGCCGACAGGAATCACCCGCTTGCAGCGCTGGGAAAGAGCAAAGCTGTTAGGACTCAGCCCTCCTGCTATGGTGCAGGAGCTGCTGCTGAAATACAGGGAGGACTCAGTCATTATGCACAGGTTAGTACAATCCAGATTGTGAGCCTTTGGATCAGAGAATCATCTTCCAATTTCTTTTGCTGTGCAAACTGCTTTGAGAACTTTTATGGTAAGCAACCTACAAATATTCTATAATAGTTGTACAGATGTTTTACTTCCCTCTCCCAGAGGTGCAGGAGAAGGTTGTGTAGAATTTGATGGATCTGGCTGGAATAGCAAGACTCTTGAGGCTGGATTTGTAGCCCCAGGCACATAATGTGACTTTTCGACTAAGCTTTGCCTATAATGGCAGACGAGTGGTTATGTCCGAAGAGCTTAAGCCCAAGATCGATCAATCAATCGATCAATCAATCAATCAACAGGTACTTATATACCGCTTTTCAACACGAAGTTCACAAAGCGGTTTACAGGTAAATAGTAATAATAATAAAGTTAAATGGCTCCCTGTCCCAAAGGGCTCACCCTTTGAAAAGGCAGACCACCAGCAACAGCCACTAGAAAGACTGCGCAGGGGTGAAGAGGGACAATTACTCTCCCCTGCTAAATATAAGAGGAACACCACAAGAAAAAGTGCCTCTTGCCCAGTTAGCAGGGGTGATGTGTCAAGAGGATATGGAACAAATAGCAGTTACAGAAATGAAAAAAACGAACACCTAATTCTAATTTTGCCTTCAGGGATTGGAGGGGGAGGGAGTGTCTAAGAAAGGAACGAAGGCAGTCATCCTTCCCTTGGGCTTTGTGTCAAGATCTGTGGTAGACTTTGCAGGCCAGAGCATGACAGACAGTCCCAGTGTTTAAGATTGTGCCTGAACCAACAGTTTAAATTAAGAACCTGTTCACAGCTTGGGTCAGCAGGAATGGTGAGAGCCGGCCTCACTCCCTCAAGTAGGCCACTTCCTTCCTTCATCTCTTTCCTGAAGGCTCAACTCAGTGCATTTACCATAACCACATTTGGATATGTGACCCATGAATCTTTATTTTGTTTATTATACAGTATTATCAATTTTTATTATAACTGTGCTTAAAAAGCTCAAAAGACCCCACAAAGGGCCTCCTGGTGGTCTCTCATCTAGGCACTGAACGGCTCCATACCCTCTGAGATCCATCCTTGCTATAGACCAATGTGCTCCAAGACCAATTAGCAGCTCACTTGGTGAGGAAGACTGGGAGCTTCAAAGGGCTAAGAAGTAGCTAGTAGCTAGTAGAATACAAGTTGCTGTAGTTTCTCTCTCTCTCTCCTTCTCTTGCTGCCCTTCTGTATGTTCATTCCCGCCCCCCATGTGATCCTTCCCACCAGTCTGGAGCTCCTGGCATTGAAAGCTGAGAGCCGTGAGAGAGCCTGCCTCCGGATGGATCTTTTGCTTAAGTTGACCGTAAAATTGTGTCTGCTGTGAGGCCGCCATTGTGGCGCTGGAGAGAGCCTCGCCTATTCCAGCTGCTTGGCACGGGGGTGGAGAGGGCATGTATGATGCCAGACCAGGATTCCCCTGAGAGCAACCACCTTCTGAATGCCTCTCTTGCAGCCTGTGGCACGAATACTCACTCTGAGGAGAGCAACTGGGGGCACCTCAAGCTGGCAAGGAATCCCTGCTGCTTTGCAGCGATGCTGACTGGATCATCCCTTCATTCCTACGCGGGATGCTCTTCTGTGGTGGGAGGCAGAGGCTCTGGAAAGATGCCCACAAAGGCCGACCAGCAGCTGGAGTTCAGGCGTGGTTCAAGCCCAGCCTGTCTGCAACCAGCCCTGGTCTCTTCCCAGAAACTGCTTCCGCCACTTGGACAGAAGAATAAATTCTTGCTAGAGAGCAGAGGTGATCTTTGCAAGAAAAGGGATCCATTGATTTGTGTGGATTTGCTGGGCTGAGAAAGCAGAGTGAACACTTTGTGGCTTAGTGTGACATTGCAAAGGATGCTTTGGGAGTGGAGGATGGAAATGATAGGCAGACCCATCCCATCAGGGTTCCTTAAGCATTGGCCATAGTATGCAAGAAGATAGGTAGATGAAGAAATGCGCTTTGCTGTAGCCAAATTTGAATGCCAGTCATTGCTGCACAGCAGTTTCCCAATACTGAATTCATTGCTTTCGTATCATAATCACCGTAGAGCAGAGCTTTTCAGACTGGGGCTTCGTGATACACCAGCCAGTAAAGCGCTGCTTCTGCCCCTTTAAAAGGGGGGGAAGGCAGTGATGCAGTTCCCTAGGATCACACCGCTGCTGGGGAAGAAGCAGCTTACCTTCTTACATTCCAGATGGGAGCACCAGCCTCCTGGTGGGGGTGAGGTGTAGGGAGCCCTGCAAACACCCCTGCATGTTCCCCCAAGCCTCAGAAAACATTAAAACTGCTATCTCAACCCACTTCTGGTTTTGTAATTGAAAACCGGGTCACAATCCCAATTTTAATATTTTCTGAGGCTTGGGGAGCCCTGTGGGGGCATCTGCAGGGCTTCCTGCGCGCACAGCCCTTCCATCTGGAAGGAAAGGAAGCCCCCTTCTTCCCTGTTAAGCAATGTGATCCGGGGGGGGGGGGTCACATCACTATTTTTCCTCCTCCCCTGCAAGGACTTACTACACTTCTCAAACTTCTGTGGAATTTGAGAACCACTGATTGTAGACGCTCCATGCCTTATTTAAAAGCACTGTGTGAATGACTTCTGAGTTGTAACAGCCACTCCCCCCTTACCTGTGCTTTAGAAACATCAAGGCATTAGAGCGAGTTTCCATCCCCCTCAAGACCTATTCCCTCCTGAGCACCACACACATGCTGTACAGTTTGGTTGCCAAGTCTCCAAGCAGCCGGCCAGAATCTGCTGAATGACAGCATGTTGCAAGTGGCACTGGGAGATTTACATTTTAATCCTGCCCTTGCCATATAGCAGGAGGCTCAAATGTCTCACCCAGCAGTTGCCCAGAAGCTCCATCCATAATTCCCTCCTCCCCACACCTTGCCTTTCCTCTGGGTCTGAGCATCTTCTCACCATCTAAATCTCTTTCTGGAATGCCATTGCCTGCTCTCCAAAATGGTCTCATGCTTGGCAGCCCATTCACATTATCTCCAAATCTCCTTTCATACTGACCTACAGTTGCCACAGCCCAATTCTAAATTCTTCTCCCTTGGCTGCAAATGCTGGCAACTTGCAAATTCCAGTTTCTCCACATTCCTTGACTCTTTTGAGGCCAGTTCAAATAACAGGGGCTGCAGCAGTGTTGGCAGTCCTGGCCCCCTTTGGCACCCCAGGGCATGCCTAGCACTGCGCCCACCACCCAAACCAGAAGGAATTGCAGCGACCTGATGTCACCAGTTACTTCCAATATTATAGGCACTGTTGCATACCGCTCTGACACTTTTTTTTAAAGTAGAGGAAGTGGTTAGCTTGGGAGCAACATGGAACCAGAGGGCGCAGTGTCATCCCCTGCCCCCTTGGCAATCCCACTCAGGCAGATGATGGCAGCGGTGCCCCTCCAGCAATGCTGGGCGGGAGCTCTTGCACCTGCTTACCCTCCTCTCATTATGCCAGTGTGCAGCAGCAGCAACTGCTGGTGTTAGAGCCAGTGTAGCACAATGGCTAAGACAGAGCTACAAAAGACTCCCCTAGCTCAAATCTTGCCTCTGCCTTGCAATTTCACTAGCAAGTTCTCTCAGCTGCAACATGGAGAAGGTAATATTTACATATTACATATGTTGTAAGAACATGAAGAATGTTTGCAAAGTGCTTTTTACACCAAAAAGGTCTCTATAAATTTTAAGTAGCATTATTAGGTTATCTCTTTGTTGCAGGCATCACTATCCGTCTTTGAAAATAATTAAGGAATGTGTGCAGAATATGAGAGTAGCATTAGCCACACACATCTTCAAAGGGAGTAGTGACAGCCCCACCACTGGGTAGCTTTTAGCAACCTCCTTTTTCTTAGGTGGCCATTCTTTTGTCTCTGCCCGGCACTCCTAATTGCACATTTGACCAATTGATTAGCAACAAATGTGGTTGAATGTATACACAAACCCCATTTACCAATTACCTAAATAATCAAAGTAGGATGAATAGAATGGTGGTGGGAGAACATGGACTGTGAAAGCTGCTTTAGACATAGTTCCTGTAGAAGTCCTTCCCTGTCTATATTGCCCCCACTGTGCTGGTTTCTCAAAAGTGCCTGAAAACCATCATATTTGTGCAGGACTTTGGAGGGTGGGGGTTCACACTAGGTTTATCATCTATTAGGCTGCTGGCTAACAAATGTATAGTGCTGCTGGGGTTTTTTCCCCTTTGTCTGATGTGCTTTTGGTTGTTTTAATTTTAGTTGCATATTATTTTATGCTTTATTTTGTGAACTGCTGTGAGGTCCTCCAGATGAGAAGAGGTTGAAAAGTGTTGAAAATAAATGTTTGAAATGAAGCCTATGCTTGAGCACCGCTCCATCACAATTAATCAAATTTCAGAGCTTTCCCCAAATTCATCATAAACAAAACTGAGACCACACCTACTAGAAGGCCATGTGAAGCAAACTTTATCTCAGCAGAAGCTCTACTAGTAGGTTTCACAGAATAACATCTTCCCAATCCCTATATACATTTAACACAATAAACCTTGTTCTTTTGTTATTTTCTTTACCTCTTTCATGGCTAAAGGATTATCTAAAAAATTTTCTAGGCCAGTGTTATTCAAACTGTGGGTCGTGACCTCATGTCAGGTGGGTCGTGGAAAGGTGGGAGCAGCCATCTTGGAAATTGCAGACCTTACTCCTGCTATATTCCTTTTGTGAGGGTTAACAGTTTCAATTGAAGGTTAAATTTTAATTTTATTTTTAGTTCAGTGCTTTTACATAATATTCTGCCCTAATCTTGCTTTCTGCCAGGGATATTTCATGATTGTACAATTGCTGCAGTCCAAGAATGCCAATTCACATTTCAGGAGTGTCAATTATGTTACAGTGACATTACTTCCTGCTTGATGATGTCACTTCCTGCCATGACATCACTTCCAGGTTAATGACATCAGTGCCGGTGGGTCCCGACACGAGTGCCATTCTAAACAGTGGGTCCCAGTCTAAAATGTTTGAATACCAGTGTTCTAGGCTAATAGGTGCCATGTTAGGTTTCTTTCCTACTGATCATCTCCTTGGGCCATGTGAAATTACTTACTGAACATAACTGATACCATATTTAAAAAAGAAAATCCCCCCCCAGATTCTCAACTGGACAGCTTACAATCATTAAAATAGCACCAACAATCAAAGTTTGTTTAACTCATCATAAAACAAATGCCAAAATCATATACCCCTGCTTTCCACCTTCTATAAGGGCTTTTCAGCAACCCTGCCAAAAAAAAAAAAAAAAAAGGCCAATCTGAACAAGTAGGTCTTGACAAGGCCTTTTAACGGTATCGAGAAACTGTCCCATTCACGTCTCCCTAGGGAGAGAGTTCTATGCCTAGGTGCTGGCACTGGGAAAGCCTTGCCCCCATTCCTGGTAATTGTATCTCACCCAGGGACAGGACCTGGAACAAGAGCACTGAGGCACGGACAGATGCTCATGGGAGAAAGTCATTCTTCAAGTATCCAGCTCCGATGTCAAGTAGGGCTTTATAAGGTAATAGCCAGCTTGAATTGGGCCCAAAAGCACACTTGCAGCCACAGATGATAGTGTGCAGGGGAAATGTAGTCAGCTCCAGGAAGACTTCAGAGAGGAAACAGACTGCTACATTCTCAGCAGAAGTGTTTTTAGTCCTAACGCAATAACTGGCTTGATGGAAGGTTGGTAACGAGGGGTTGAAGCATGATGTTAAAGGCTGGAAGCCCAAAGTTTTAGAAGTCAAGGTTTCACAAAATCAGTATAAAAATTGTATTTGTTTAAAACCTGTAATAGCAGCAATACAAAATAAAAAATCTCTATATAAAAGCATAAAAAAGGAAATTGTTGATAGCATATATAAACCATCATTTTAGCGAAGTACATCCGTGAAAAAGTAAAACAAGTATGTTCAACCTCAGTGAACAAAGATTACTCAAGCACATTTTAGAGATAACCAGGGACAGAGCTGAAGCCTCTCAAATTACAGAAGAAAAGAGAGACACAGGAAAGCTCAAAGTGTTCCTTCAACATCCTTCTTCATGTGTGCTCTCATTTTTAAGATAATCTTGAGCAAGGGAAATCCCGTAACACTGGAAGAAGATTAAAGTGCCATCAATAACTACAGCCAGGGTGGGCAACATCTGCCCCACCACATTCCTTTCTGCAGCAAGCCTCCCCATCGTTGACAGTCTTCCACACAGTGGAAAGACCAGCTACACTGTACATTCCCACTGACCAATTGTAGGCAGTGCCATGCTGTCTTCAGCGAATGCAGAGCCCCAAGCGTACGGGAAGCACCATCACCATCTTTTGAGGCTGCGAGCCCTTTTGAGCAGAAAATCATTTATTTTGCTACAAAAACCATATTGTGAACTTTTTTTGTTAAAAAGTGGAATATAAATATTTATAATAATAAAACCTGAGAGATGGGGAAACACAAATGGACAGGGGCTAATTAATGTCACAATACCTACATTGTTATAGATCAAGGGTGCAATCCTAACCAATTTTACAGCACTGGGGTACAGGCAATGCAACTCCAAGATAAGGTAACAAACATTCCCTTACCTTGAGGGTTCCATGACCACTTCAGAATGCAACACATGCCCCATTGACACAGATGTGTCAGTGCTGGAAAGTTGGTTAGGATTGTACTCCAAGTATCTTGCATTTGGGCCCAGCCAAAAGACAGTCAGCAGACAGGGACATCAGAGCTTGATGTGGCTTTAATAGATTAGTGGTGTCTCCTAAGGCACCAAGGGGTTGCCCATTCCTGGCTCAAAAAGGAATGATGAAACACTGTCACATTGTCATTACTTACTAAGTAATAAGGAAAATGGCCTAGAATCTATAGGAAGGTCCAGGAATATGGATGCATAGGTAGAATCTTGCACCAGCCTCTAGCACTCAGGGGTGGTTGCTCAAGCTATGAGTGGATTGTTGTGAAGCAATAGTATTCACCACAGGACAGCTGACTTTGAAGCTGCCATCAAAATCAAAATCCACCAGGAAATTACACATGTGTTGTAAAGTGAAAAGACAATCTCTTGGTAACACTGAGAGGGCCTATAAATACTACTTCACTGCCCTCTAGTGGGAAACCAGAGGAAAGAGAGGCTGTACTGATCATTTTACAGCCCACTTCCCTCCCCAGTTTCCATAAGAAAGGCTGAGAACATGCCTAGCATCCCACTTCTGAGGAATGAATGTACATTCTGGTGCTTTGCCTCTGTGCTTTTGCCCCTGTGCCTCTGCATTACCCATCCTAGGGCTCGAAGTCCACATTTTGTTCTGCAAAAGAGGTGGCCAGGATCAAAGAGAACCCCCCCCCCCACAAAAAAAAACAAAAACCAATTTCCTTCTCTGGAACTCTTGAGCCCAATACTGTGAACATCGGCTAGCGTTCTTATAAGCATAACAAAGGAAGCCCTGAGTTAAATCCCTCCACGGTTGGTTCTCCTGTAGCATTTTGGGCAGTGTCCGTGTGCTTCTGGACCCAATGCTCATTCTAACTGTTGCCCTTGTTGTGTGGTGGGCAAGAGACAGCCTGCAGAGCTTGTTCGGGCAACCGGGCTGGCTGAGTCAATATGGACGTGATCTTGCTGAGCTGCAGGAGGGTGCCAGAAATAGCTGTGGAAAAAGGAAAAGGTTAGTAACAAATCAAAGCCAGCATGTTTCTCCCACTGCTTAGAAAGTGGATCCTAGTCAGTCCTGAACAGGTTCGAAGAAAGCTGGGTATTCCAGGCAAACTCGTTAAAATGCAATCCAACCAGGTATTCCAGAGTCTGGAATTTGCTTTAAAACAAGATCCCAGAAATCTCTGATTCAAAGCATGGAAAAGGTGGAGCACTTGAGAAATTGTCTAAAAATAAAGAGGGCAGAGAAGGGCACTGGTCTTTGCATATTTGAAGTTTCCTCACTGGTATGCTACAATTTTACTCCCCAGTCTAATTCTTAGCCATGTGGGACTAACACACACAATACAGCTAACATTTGGCCAGAAAAGAATGGGTGAATGAAAAATTGTATGTAGTCCACATGTTTGGCTTTTGAAGCGATGGCAAGGATGTAGGATTTGGGAGGGAAAACTGCTCCTCTCTTCGTTCTTGATCCATACCAGGGCGCAGAATGGGCAAGGTGCAGTGCTGCTCCAACCAGCTCATCACTGACTGGCAGAATTCCTTGGCACTGCCTGTGCTGACTGTCCTGGTGTAGCTCTCAAAGAGTGGCTTGATCACTGTGCTGAACTGCAGAGTAAGAGGGATTAAGGAGCCTACACAGCCAAGTCTCCCCACTTCTCCCTTCCCTTTAAGACTTGTCACAGCACTTCTGCAGTCCCCAGTCTGACCCCTTGCTCTCTTTGCTGCATCTTAACACATCCCACCCCACCAAGTTGTTCTGCCCAGAGTTGCGGGAGGATACAAGCCAGAAGCGCCAATTCTGCAACGTGCGCTGGCGCACATACTCTTCATAGAGCTGAGAAGCCAGATCCGACTGTGGTGGTAATGCAGGAGCTCCACTGGCTGGAAGCTGGCTCTGGAACTCACTACAAGAGGCAGAAGCACAACAGGCACAACTCACGCATACGAGGTCTCCTCTCATCTTACGTCTTGCGTCCCCCCTGGTCTGCAATCCTAAGCCCAAATGAATGCAATGGAGCTTCTCAGTAAACATGTAGGATTGCACTGGTTGTCTGCTCCAATGAGAACATTCGGCCCATATCTCAACTTACTGAATGGCAGCGCTGAGCTCTTCAATTTCACTGCGCAGTCTTTCTGCCGTTTCCTGGGCTTGACGGCGCTCCTGCTGTAATCGTCCCACATATGCAACACTCTTCTGCAGAAGCATCGCTTTGCTGAGCTGGGGCAGAGCAGACAGACAAGATGGCACAGAAGAACAAAGGGAGCAGGAGTGGGTCCAGTGCAAATTGGGAAGGCAGGACAAGGGGCAGAGAAGATGGCCCTCTTTGCCCTCTGGTACACAGAAGAGGCATGTACCTTAGCACTGGCCTGCTCAGATCCTGGCAGCACCAGACTGGCAAGAGTACTGAAGCCGGAGCTGATAACCAGGCGCCGGGTGTGGTCAGTAGAGGTAAAAGTTGATCTGCGGCTTCCCTGAAAGGGCCAATCGAGTCACAAAAAGTCAGATCTCAGTTCAACTTCCAGCTGTGCTGTGCACCCAACCCATATGCTGCGTGTTTTAAAAGGCAAGAAGATGAGGGTCATTTTACCTTGGCAGTGTGGTGTTTGCACATGTCTTGGGTGTTACCGAGAACCTTGTCCTCAGCTTTCTCCTTGCATTTGGCACCTGAAAGAATCCCAACAGTGGTGTAGGTAGATTCCCCTGAAAACACATGCCTCATCGCATATGGACTAATCCAGTGAATGCAGATAAGACAGTGGTTCCCAAAGTGGTGGGTAGCGCTTGCTTCTGCCCCTTTAAGGGGTGGGGAGAGGGGGAAGGCAGCAACGTGATCCCCAGGATTGCACTGCTGCGCTGGGCAAAGGGGCTTGTTTTAGGGTTAGGGTATGTGGGGAGCCCACCTCCGCAGGGCTTCCCAAGCCTCGAAATTCGTTTAAAGCACAATTACATCCACTTCCAGTTTTGCAATTGCAAAACCGGAAGTGGATACAATTGCATTTTAAACACATTACAAGGGTTGGGAACCCTGTGGGGCGGGGCTCCCCACACACCCCAGACACCAGAGCTGCAAGGGGTAAGTCTAAAACAAACTCCTTTGCCCAGGGCTGCAGTGCAATCCTGGAGATCACGTTGCTGTGTTTTCCCCACCCCTGCAAATACTTACGTGGCTCCCAACTCCTCTGTAGGAGTTTGGGAACCCCTGAGAAAAGATATTGCCAAGAAAAGATGCCAAGCAGCCCCACTCTCTCCCTAGCCTGCTTACCAGTGTTGGAGGAAGCAACAGCAGTGACAGGTAGCCGAGACTTGTCTGTTGCAGAGACTGACCTCGGTATGGCATTAGCTGGGAGCTTGGAGGTGCTGCACACCTGTGGGAGAGAATAAACATGATTACACAGGGACCCAAGTAAGTCTAGGGAGAGTCGCTGTCCAGCAATCCAAGTAAGCGAAAGTAAGACAATAGATTTGAGGCCTCCCAGCAGAGAGGATGTGTGGCAGAAGGAAGGTGGCAGAGCCCAAGTGCTCAGCCCTATCCTTTCCCTTGGATGGCTGAGGAGCCCTTTCTTACCTGTGCAGCATTCGTGACTGTAGTGAGGGGCAGTGGGGCAGGACCTGGGGATGAAAGATGGAAAGAGTTCTTTTTTTTTGTCCTTACTTTCTCAGTCTCTCCACACTCGCCCTCTGTTGTGCTTAAGAGCCTTACAAAGGAACCATCTCTCCTGCTCACTGTAATTCCACAGGCATGGATTTAACCGCTCATTGATAGATTACATTTTCGAATGCATAGAACTATTTTAATAGGTTCTCAATGTGATGTGTGGCATCTTACCCAATGCAGTAGCTAATAAGCATCCTAGTAACAGTCATCTTCCAGGGACTCCTTGGTGCCCATTCACAATTGCCAGATACAGAGAGGATAACCCTTCTGTGCCTTTAATAGTTGCACAGACACAGAATAAAGAGGAAAGTTCTGCAAGGTAGCTTCAGCCCTACAAAATGCTTCCTTGTTAGAAGATGCATCTATTCCACCAGCAACTACAAAACAGCACAGCAGTTCTATATGATGTCAGGCAAAGCTACATCCACTCTGTGACTCAATGCAGTTAAAATTAACATCAGGAAAAAGATGCAGATGCTTTGAAAAAAAGTTAAAAGTAGAAAAGAGCCTTGCATCAGAGCTTTATTTCACTCCAGTAAGTGAGCAAGCACTTTTGTTCTTCAGCTCTTATTTGAGAAAGATTTGACATTAGTGGTTAGGCTTTAAGATAGACAAATCTGTGTCTTCCATCAAATTGACAGTAAGCTTAAACCACAATCCGCAGAAGCAAGTCGGACACTGAAGCAGGCATTCTGGCGCAGAGGAGAAATGTTGCTTCTCTTTCCCAAGCAGCATTCCTCCGGCATTGCAACACAAGCCTGAAACTTGAGGAAAGCAGCCCACGGAGAGGTTCAGGAGCAGAGTTGGGACACTGCCTTTCAGCAAACAGAAATCACCCCGGGGAAAGTGCACACACTGTTAGCCATACATAAAGACCCTAGATCTAGAGTTGGGTGTGTTACTTAGAATGAATATTTTGCTTTTACACCTTTAACAAACTGAACTATTCTGTTAGTCTGTGGACTACTCAAGAGATGTGGGAGAGATATCACTGGCCCGGACCCTTCAGGTATATCAGAATGCCCTATTAGTCAGTATATAGTACAACTACATGTACAACTATACATGGTCCTTTGCAGGACTCCTCTGAAGCAGCATTTCCCAAACTGAGGGTCGCAGCTCACTGGTGGGTCTCAAGCCCACGTGCATTGGTCCCAACAGCGCTCCTGGTAGGCCACCACACCTTACTGAGAAGGCTCCACCACTCCCGAGGCCTCTTCCGGATCGTGCCAGGCCAGTGACCCTCTGCTGACCTCCGTGAGCCTCAGAATGACCGTAAAAGCAGAAGCAACTTCCAGTTTGACTGGAAGTTGCTTTGGTTACTTCTACAGAACCCAGAGTGGGTCACCGACCCAGTGCAATCCCGAAGAAGCCTTGGGGGCCTCTCCATAAAGGTATGGCAGCACTGCCAGGAGCACTGCGTCACAGGCCACTGTGGAGGACGAGGTTTGCAGTGCTGACACATTTGGGAACCGCTGCACTGACGGCAAGGCAGGAGCTGCTACTCCACACTTGGAAGGCGAAGTCAAGGTTTACGAAGCTTTGCAGCAACACAAAACCCAAGACTTGCCCCACAATGGAAGTCAGTACTTGTCCATTTTTCCTCCATAGTTGATTTTTTTTTTTAAAAAAATATAAAACTATTTAAACCCTGAATTTAACAGACATGTGGATTAGATGAAACAAGCCGACAATGAATGCTGCTGCTGGGCAGCCCAGGCCTGAAGCCGGGGGCAGCCAGGGCTTCGGTGCAGCTGTGATGGCGACCTGACCCCGTTTGCGCCCTTCCCCCAGACAACACTGCAGTGGCGCCAAGGGGTCTCCTCGACTCTGCACCCAGGTTTGAGCAGGTGCCGAGCTGAGGAGACCCCTGTCCGGCTGCACGGCTCGCAAGGTCAGGATTCAGCGGCAGAGGCTGCCACGGGCCCCACCCCCTCTCATGGGCTCCACTCCCCCTCCCCCGCCGCCACCAAGTGGCTCTGCCGGGCAGCCCTGTCACTCACCCCCGCCGGCAGTGCGGCAGCCTCTTTGGGTGCCGAGGGGCAGCTCCAGTGCACCCTACTCCCCAGGTGCCACCAACATGTTTGACAGCTTGTTTACAACACTCGGAGCTGGTGGTATGAGCGTAGTGCCGGTGAGGACGGGCTCAGGATTGAGCCCTAACGGAGAAATGCCACAGTGTTGTTCTAATAAGACTGCCCAAGTCAAAAACCAAAAAAAAACTTTCCTAAGTCCCCCAAGCTCGACTAGCGGAGATGGTCAAGCTAAGCTAGTAACAGTCCCATATCTGGAAGAACAATAACTTCAAGGACAATGGATGGTTCAGACTAAAAGAGCCCAAGAGGTGTCTTAACAGCCCATGTGAGAGATCTAGAAATGCTTTATTAGTCCCAAGTCATGCATGCTCTGTGTCAGCACCATTCTGTTTCACCTACGCTGACAAATACATACCAGTTGTAAACAGGTGGGCCAGGGAAGTGCTGGGAGCTGCTGTCTGATGGCCAGCGGAAGGTGCTGGAGCAATGCGTTGCAGCTGTCTGCCTCTCCCACCTTTAGCTGGGGGAGCTGAGGTTGGCATAGCAAAAGTGCCTCCAGACCTGGATGGTGATGGTGAGTTTCTTTCTGATCCTGTGTGAGTGATGACAGAGAAGACCAAGGTAGTTTGAGGCTGGATATGCAAGATGGGAGGGGCAGGTGGAGGGCTGATCCTCAGTGGGGACGTAGGAAAGAATGGCAAGAAGGTCTGCTGTCCATTCAGAGGTAAAGGTGGCTCCACATCCAGGGAGATGGGAAGAGGGATGACAGGGCCTCCAGGTGATGGGAGTTCCTTGGTGTTAGTGGCACTGGGAGACATATCTGAGTCACACTGGCCCAAGGCAGTGGCATCTGTCAGAAGTGTAGAAGCCTAGGATGAGAAAAGGGGAGCAAGTCAGGCACTGTTCTCAGGAGGGGCTAAGTAAAGCACCTGCATTCACATCGCTAGAGCAGACTGCACTGGAATTATCATATAAGCACAAACCATCCTGCCCAACACTTTGCGATGCAAAGAAGCGACAATTCAGATCCAAAGGCAGGCACTGTTGCAAATATCTGGCTGGAGAAGGCCAAGAGTACACCATTAGATAAAGTACTAAGCTTTACCTGGACTGTAGGCTGGGGACGAGAAGTAGAGATGAAGTCTGTGAAAGGAAAGATGGAAAGCATTAAAAAGGCACACAACACACTGAGGAAGAGAGAGAAAAGAGCAAGACAGGAGAAAACTAGCTGATGACTCTGAAAGCATTTTGCTTTGTCAGGCACTTGTCTGAATTGAACTGCTTGCCTGACTTCTTGTTGCTGCTTGTTTTATGCTTCAACTTTTATCTGTGTTTTTTTCAGGTTTTTAAATTTGAACACTTTCAAAGAGTTCACAAGTGGAAAACAGATTTAAAATACTAATATAAATTAATTAAACAAAGAGTCAGCAGGATTTTACCATGTTCAATGGGATCAGAACAACAGAGGGACCATGACTGGAATGCCCAGGGAAGGGGAAATTACATTCAGGTTAGTTCAAAATAATGGACTGGGCAGGGAAACTCCAGTCAAGAATAGCAGCAGGTGGAAATTCTATGCTTTCAACCAAAAATTGACACTACCTACAAACAAGGTTAATTTGCAAATTAACAGTCCATCCAAGATTAATCGGCCTACTCTATTCTTCATGTGAAATGGGCAACACCATGTTTTGAAGGTAGGATATTTGCCAGTCTTCTCTAGTCAAATTAGAAAATGAAGGGTACTGGAGAGCAAATGAGCACAATACAGATAGGTAGAGAATATAAGTTCTTAAGACCATAGGCGCCAGATCTGAGTATACTCTCCAAGTACACTTGATGCTGAAATTCTGACCACATTACTATCATAGTTGCTTTGTTGTTAACATGAGGAAGTGGACAGTCCCCTACTCTGATTTGCAGCTTTCCTAGTCTAATAGCGCAATCCTACCCACTGCCTGTGCAAGTGCAGCCATCTCTGTGCCAGCTCAGAGAGTGTCGCAAATGTGCCGTCAAGCAGGTATGTGATTACTCATGATCCGGCAGCCCCAGCCCAATGGCCTGTGCCAGCCTTGTATTCAGGAGCCGCACTGACCAGCAGAGGAAAGGTTGTGCAAGATGGGCCAGGGCGAGGAGGTGGCATTTTTTGTCTGGGGGGAGAGCAGAATGAGATCCTGCCCGGGAGGGGAATGGGATCTGCAGAGGCTTTCTCTGCCATATCCTAATCCTCTTCCTGGGCCAGGCAGCCCTGCACAGGGATTCCTGGATTTGTGCCAGCCAAATAGCTGGTGCAGATCCAAGAAGCTCCATACGGGGATCTGGGGCATTACTTGGGATAAGGGGAAGGAGACCTTATCCCAAGGAGACCTCCATCCAACTCCTAACCTGCACTGGATACTGTGCAACCCATGTCGCCCGGCTGTGCCGAAGCAGACTTGAATTGAGTTTCAGCACACTGCAGCTCTGTGGCCAACAGGGACTGCATTAGGCTCCAGATTACAGCCCAGGTTCTTTGGTGTGAAGAAGCAACAGCTGTTCTGATTACCTTTCCTGGAAGCATTTGTTGGGATAGATAAGAGGAGCATGAAGCACTCCAAAGGAGTAGAAGTGGCACAAGAATCAAGCCTGAACCACTGGAGACCATGACAGATGAAGGAAGAGATAGCCAGACTGCCTGTTAGGGTTCAGGCAAGGAAGAGAGAGAACAAAAAGAAAAAGAATAAAAGCGTAAGAAAGAGAATGACTCAGATACAGGAGTCGTGGTGCTGTTGTGCATAGTACAACTTCACCCAAGAGATATATGGACACATTGTTAGAGCAAGACAGGGGATTTGTCTCCCACCAACAGCTATTATTAAACATATCACAATATTTACCTGAATTTTCACCTGCTCTAACCTCAAGCTATGTAAAAAAACTATTGACAGCACAGGGTGGCCAATGAATGGGTTAACACATCTTCTGTTTACGTAAGTCCAATTCTATCATGAGGCTGGTATTATAGGAGGTTTAAAAATAATGTTAAAATGTATATTTCCCAAAATCCATCTATGAAAATTTTTTACACACAAATATATGAACTGTGAACGAGAATAAATTTTGCATGCAAAATGACTAATTTGTCTGCAGACCAACAGAGCTCGGGCAGGAAACAAAGTATCTATTTAGCAGGATGCTACTTTGGCCTTGAATGAACTGGAATTTTCCATCAATGGCAAGCTGGAAACAGCACTCCATCCCCACTCGCCAGCCCATCTGCCTGCCAGCTTAGGTGATCCAGATAATTAGCTCCTGAAATCACAGGTTAGCATTTCAGGAGGTGACAAACCCCTGATCTCTGAAAAGAAGCCAGAGATTATTCTTATTAGATCTTGATGACACACTTCTCACATTTTCTCTGAGTTAGAAACTTCATTTTAAGAATTCAAGCCCTAAGAAACTATGGAGAGTCCTTCAGGAGACACATGTTTTGATATTACCATGAATGGGGTCCAAGGTATCCATGAACTCCTCTCCAAAGATAGGATGTAGTTGCGTCAGGGTGGGCTGGATCATGTCTGCATTGCCCTGGTGAGCTGGGGACACAAAATGGGAATGGATATGTTGCATTGGCTAGTCTGTTTCAAAGCAAAGATTGTCATGAACCACACAACCCAGGGACTAGCTCCTATTTATGGGGATACTTAAAAGACTCCCCAACACTGTGCACCACTACAAATATCTGGGGCAGAGTTTCTTGGAAGATGTAGAGAGATCCTAAGAGTAGATGGAAAGGACAAAAAGCAAGACCTCTCACCAAGATTACGTAGGTTGGGGCCACCATACAGGTTGCGACTGGAGAAGATGGTATCCAGAAATGCATCTAGATCACTCAAGGGGTCCAGGTCCATGGGGCTTCCACCTGCTGTTTCATTATTCTGCTCTACCCCTGGAACCGCATCAGCTACTTCCTGCCCAGGAAGAAAGAGCTATGAGTGCCAGTAACGCTTTGGGAAAACTCAAATGAACAGAAGGAATGCTAAGTTGCAGACAACCTCCAAGCTGTTCCAGGCCCAGTCTCTACCAAAGGCAGAGGGGAATTTCTAAGGTACAGTGTAGGAATATGGCTAAATGAAACATCAAAAATAGCACCTGAGTAGGATCACAAGCAGGTTTATCCATCAACTTTTGGACCTAAAACAGAACAGACAAGATTATTGCAATGAACGCACATTTCACAGCAAGTTATAATTATTTAGCTGGACAATAGTTGGCCCATTTAGGCCTTCAGTTAGCCATCATACTGTGATCACTGGATGCCTTTGGGTAGGTGAGAAGAAGGATAAGAGAATGTGGGCCCAATCCTATCCGGCATTCCAGGACTAATGCAGCCCTGAGATAAAAAAACAAAGATACTCTTGCCTTAAGGAGGCCTCAGCGACTGCCCCTCCCCCCGCAATGCAGGCTACGCCACATTGGCACAGCTACATCAGTGCTGGCAAGTCAGACAGGATTGGGCCTTGAGTTACAGCAGTTGGAGAGATGGGGTGGCTGACTGAGGCATTTGTCACAACTGCACAGAAAAATAATCTGCCGGCAATTCCAAAACTAGATTCCCTCTTTACCACTAGTTCCAGGCTACTGTGGTCCGGCAGTAGCAGGACCAGTCTAGATCTTTCGTGAAGATGCTTCCCAACTTCCCAACTGACACGAACAAGAATCAAGTGGAAGGACTCAGCTTGGGTGAAAAATGCTGTGCAAGAAAAGGAGAGAAATGTACAACGTGCATTTTGGTTCTGAAGGAATTTACCTGGGTATAAAAGAACATCCTCCATTTGCGATATTCCCTGCTGACAACCCCCATTTGGCGCTTCCAGTACTTTCCTTCCATGATGACAGCCTGCAAAATAACGGTGCAGCAAGGGATCGCTTTAAAAGGGACAAAGAAGTGTGTGACCAAGTCTCTGTCAGGCAGGGAAGCCCCTGGGTAGCCCCTGCTCACCTCAGGCTTGCGGTGCTCGTCTATATCACTGCACTCCAGTGGAGTCACAAAACTACACACAGGGTTCTGCAGCTTTTCCACATCTGTCCAAAGCAAAAAGGAAGGTGGTGAACTCCAGAGCAGCTTCAGGTAGACCCAAATCAAGGGCAAGAATGTCGAGTGACTGGAAACACCCTCTAAGTTACTCCCATTTCAGGCAAGGTCCATGAGCTTAAAACCACAAGTAATTATTATTAAGCATGCAACTCTGAATGTAAAATTTTGCTTAAAGACCGCTTTTCCATCACTCAGTTGGCTCCTTGGACTTAAAGGTTGTGGAGAACATGCACTCCCTTACTGAACAGGAGGGAGGAGAAGACCCTTTTGGCATTCCCCATATTAAGTCAAGCCCCCAGCTCTTCCTTGCTTCAAGCTACTCACACTGCAGGTACCAGGCCCTCCAGATGGCATTATTGAGCCGAATCTTGTCGCGCTGGAGCAGCTTCAGTCCCTTGAAGGTTTTCCATTTGGGAGAGACAATTTTCCCACTACAAATGACGGTAAGGTGGGGACAAACAAGACAGGCTCTTATTATAAGTAGTATCACTTATTTTCAGAGAAAAGCTGCATCAAGTATAGCAATGAACTGAAAGAAAACATGAGACTCTGAAACTGCAAAGATAAAAGCATCTTTTCAAGAGCCCAGCTATTCCAAAGACACAACTTGTTCTCATTTCTGGAGAGTGCCAGACAAAAAAGGGGGGGATAAGACTTTACTTTAAGTGAAAAAATGAAGTGTATGTAATTGTTCAACATTCACATATTGCAGATTGCCTCCATTCATTTGTTTTATTTCAAATGACTGAAGCATTGGGATCGTCCCCGTCACACGCTTTGGATTTTAGGACAGATATGGATTAACCCAGGTGTTCCCAAACTGTTCATCATGATGCCCTGGGGCACTGTGAGGTGCTCCCAGAGGTGTCTGGCTGGCAGGTAGCGAGACCATAGGGGACACTACGAACAGTGGTAGGAGCAGGCTGCTCACGGTTTTCACGCACTGGGAAAGACCCTCCCTTCTGCCCTGAACCTCTTACCTCCATCCGTAGCATCCTGCACAGTCTCTGAACTCAGAAGTAACTGGCAATGGCATCATTACCAATCACTTCTGGAAGCCGTGTGCTGCATTTGCAACACATGGGGGTGTTGACATTGGAAAGTACTGGATTAACCCTTGCTAATGGGGCAAAGTGGTGGCTGGAGGATGGCTGGGGGACATGTAGCAGGGGGAGAGCAACTGCCTCATTTCACCCGGCCTAATTTCCCTCCAGAGTTGTTAGCAGTGCTTCTCTTGTGTTTCTTTTAAGACTGATCCTTTGGGACAGGGAACCATTTTCTCATTTCTTTTGCTATGTAAACCTATCTGTAAACTTTTTTACAGAGAATTTACTCTGTAGCATATGCATTTATTCATTATTATTATTATTATTATTATTATTATTATTATTATTATAGATGGCAAAGGTAGAAAAACACAACCAGAGACAATGAGTAAAAACGAGAAGTTATGTTTCTCCAGGACAAGATAATACCCTGTGTAAACTGTCTTCCTTCTTGTTTGTTTGATGTATCTCTACAAAGGACAAAGGACAAAAACCTGTTTTTCAAAATTATGTGCTGGAAACCAATTTCTATACCGAATTCCATGTGGGCAGTATCACATAATAACAGCCCTGGCTTCAGATGGCAGGATCTTGAAATAGTCAATCTGCTATTACAAGTGCTCCCTGTGCTGGTGCTGGCGAGAAGGCGCAGGCTTTACAGCATGTGCTGGCATAAAGGTAGGTTAGGATTGTGCCATAAGTCAATTATTCTGTAGAAATACTCTGTGTGTCTAATTTAAACACCTGCAAATGGGTGGTCTTGCCATTAGCATTGCATAAATTACTCCAAAAGGAAATACAGTCTGGATTTAAGTAAATTGAATGATTTTTTTTCCTTTGATGAAAGATTCTCTCCATGATTTATACCTATCACTAAAAAAACATACCGAAGTTCTTTGCCTTGTCTATACAGTAAACCTATGAAGCATTTTTCAGCAACAATCTCAACATTAGAAATAATTTCATCCAAAGGCTACAGCTAGCAAGGATAATTGGAAAAGGGAAGCCCCTTGGACGTACAACTTGACACCAGAAGTTGGCATACCACTCTCTGTCCCTCTCTAATCAATATCAATACAAGTTACATTGCTGCCCTTCTGAAGTCCACGTGAACGAACACTGACATCCCACATGCGGACCAACTTGCCGAATGCGAGGCTGTGCATTCTTGCACTCTGGTCTGTAATGCTTCCAACCTGGCAGCAATTTCATTGAGCAACTGACTAGTAGGTATTGATGCCCCTGCTTCTTTCCCCAAGAGCAGTTCACTCAAATTTATCCTCGTCTGGGACAGAATGAACAATGCCACGACCAGGCTAACACGTCAAGCACAAGACTGATGCATGCACAAGACTGACAGGGCATCAGGAGGTCTGTTCAGCTATGTCTTCTTCAGATTGACTGAGGGCAAGGGCACTGCCAGCTTGTTCCAATGAGCTCAAGGGTATGATAAATTGAACTCGCTCACAAAACTAATGCCAAGGACTAAACCATGTGTCACATAAGACTGAAGGGATTGATTTTTTTCAAAGCAAGCAGTTGATTGGGGCCCAGCAGATTAGGGAAGCTTTACACTCTTTAAGGAATGTCTTTTTTCTAGCAAGCAAGCAAACAAAATGTCATTTCTCAAAACATCATGTAGTGGGAGATTCACTACACAAAACATAGTGCAAGTCAAGCAGGTGTATATTCTTTGTTGAGGGCTGCTCTCCCCTTGAAGCAGCAGGTATGCAGCTTGAAGGGTGCTTCCAGATCCAGTCCTGTTCCCGGGTATAACAATGCAAGACATGCCTTTTTCCAGTTTGGCCATGCTCCAGTTGTGCCCTTTTAAAAGAGCTGATCTCAGTCATTCGTGCTGTAATCACCTCTAGGTTAGATTACTGTTAAGTACTGTAAACAGGATTTTTCCTTAGATCAGTTCGAAGTTTCAACTGGTTCAGGATTCAGCTGCCAAGGTTTTTACTGAAGCCAGAACAGCTAATACAACACCAATCTTTTGCTGGTTGCCAGTTTGTTTCCAGACCCAATTCAAGGAGCTAGCTTTGACCTTAAATGGCCTGAGACCCAAGTACCCCAAGAATTGCCTCTACCCATATGAAAGTTATTATGACACCTTTTGATTGTGTGGCAAAACCTTCCGTAGTTATAATCAGAAAATAATTTTTGCAGATAGAAGAACTGCCCAATCCTAAGCATGTTTATTTGGAAGTAAACGCAATTGAGTTCAATGAGGGTTTACTCTCAGGTAAGCAAGGATAGGATTGCAGTGTCAAGCTGCTTAGTTCACAGATCCTGTATATTCAAAATACAAGCTGGAGACTGCTGGAATCAGGAGCCTGAATTATTTGTAGAGCTAGACGGAGCCTGAGGTCATTAAGATCAGGGGTGGAGAGAGAGTTTGGCACTGACAATCAGAACAGATGCTTTCAGGTTTGTTTTTTAACACTATCACATGCTTAATCAGGTCAGAAGTTATTTTAAAAAAAAGATATTAAAGCTGGATTCCCAGGATGCCAAGAGGCACCCAGTCTAAAATCAAGAGATCCGGGTGCCATCTGTGACCAGCAGACTGAAGGTTTCCCACCCCCTAATCTTGCCCAACTCCTGCCCTGTGGCATGGTAATTTAAAACACTCCAGACGGTTGCTATCCAGCCTCTCTTCGAACGTCTCCAAAGAAGAAAGTTTCATAACCTCCCAGGATAATTTATGTCATTGGTTAATTTGTTCTCTCTTCTGGGTCTCAGAAATGTTAAAAACAAAAACTACGTATAGCTAACCAATTTCAACATTTCAATAACTTTCTTCCTCACCAATTACAAGAACGCACCACAGGCAGAAACAGTTACAAATGGATTGTGGCTTCCCTAACACTAATCATTAAAGTCATATGAAAGAATTCACACAAAAACATCATTAGAAAGACAAAGAGAAGCATGGGCAAGAGAAACAAGCCCTGTGATAACTTCCTGTTTATGGAGGTTTGTAGAATATGAACTGTCATAAAATTTTGTGTAGTCTAATAATTCTGCCCCTGGAAAGAAAGTAAACTGCAGAAATAGCCCATTGTTGGTGAATTTTGAAAGTCTTTTCATATTATATCTGTGCAATAACTGGAAAGTGGTGGAAGAGACCTGAGGCAACTGTTGTCTTGTGGCTCAAAAAATATTAAATACAGTATAACAAGAGTATCAGTCCAGTATACCATACCAATTATCTGACATTTTCTATGTCTTCTACAAATCAAAGAGATCGAACTTGAGAATTGTTTAAAAACCAAAGGACTTGACTATTGACTGAACAAGTTGGGCAAAGCTTGAAGCAAGAAACATGAGAATTTGGCAAGAACAGAGATAAGATTTAAGCAGCCAGATGCAGAATGCCACACGGTGGCTGCAAGTTGCTCTATAGGCAGGAGGTGTGGACTGATGGTTGAGCTGCTGGTACTGCCTGAAACTAAGCAGGAGAATCTGGGGTTTGTTTTTGGATGGGAGACGGAGGCCAGGTTGTGACAAGCTGCAGGACCTGTGGTGGCAGAACAGAGTTGCTGTGGAGCTGATTAGCTCACCGCAAATGAGAGTTCCTGCGGAGTGTGTGAGGAGGCCAGCCGGCAAAGAAGGGAATATGACCTTGAGGACCTGTCCAGGCTTGACTTGCGATTGCCTGCTGAGGCTTGATGGCACGCAGCCGAAGGAGAGAACCACACTGTGAAGGCGACATCTGCAACTGAGGATTGGCAGGTCACAAGAATACTGTAGATTTGTAAAAACTCCATTGAAAAAATGGTGGTTTAGACTAGCCTGCTCATGTAAGCTGCCTTGGCCATTTGCTTTGGCATGGGAAAGGCGGGGTATAAATTCTTCAAAACAAACAAATTATTGGGATCTATGCCACTGGTTTTCAAACTCTTGGGGAGAGTTTGAGCTACTAAGTGTTTGCGGGAGTGGGGCGAAGGCAGCAACAGGGGTAGCAAATGCCTTACCTGTTGCCATGCATGGCTCCAAGGGGTGCAGGGAGCGATCATGACACACTTCTGGTTTCACGATCGCAACCCAGAAGTGGGTCGCAATATCTTTGTTTACTTCTACAGGGCCCCTCAGAGCCCTGCACATTGACACAATCTTGGGGATCATGTCACTGCCTCACCCTGCCCCTGCCTCTTAAAGGCAGAGGCTTTCAGGCTGGGGCATTGCGATGCCCCAGTTTGAAAACCTCTGCTCTATGCAATATTCAGGGCATCAGTCCAGATGCAATATTCAGGGCATCAGTTCAGACCCGCCACATACTCCCACATACTCCCGTTGCCCGTGGTGCAGACTCTTGTACCTATGCTATATAAGCTTCTCCACTCAGACCAAAACATATACTGTATAGTTTAGGAACTGCTGTGATTATTCAGGTCTTTATTATTATTGTCTGGGATTTACTTAATGAGTCCTTCATATTCTTCAGAATCAGATTTGTTGGCTTCAACAGATTCATTTATTTCTGATATTAAGATGTTGGCTTTGTTTCTTGCTACTCTGTCTTCACACATGCCACAAAAATAAGACTCCAAGCCCCTCTCACACTGCTAGTGTTCATGAGTGAACACTTTCAATACAAAACAAGAAGCAGTAAAAGCCAGTAATTTTTAATTAGAATGCATTTTCTAATCTCACCAATCTTAGGTTCTAAGTGGGCATTAGATATGCAAAAAATGCAAAAGGAGTTTTTGATGTCTGCAGTGACCTTTCCTATTTTTGCCTAAAAAGTCCAGGGCAGCTTGAAAAGCATGGCTTTAATGATGCTAGATACCTCCAGCTCCCAGACATGGAACAATTTGTTTTGGTGAGGCACATAAATGTCCACAATGTTGACATGCCACTTGGTTGACATGCCATAGGTACAGGCATGCCTCAGTACCCACTGGAATTTCATTCCAGCCCCTCTCCCCAGATACATGAAACCAAGGATACTGGGGATGCCTTTATCCCCAGGGGAACATCACTGATTTTACTGCAACAAGGTAAAAACAAATGGATTTGTTTAATGTCCCCCTGTCTTTTTAATAGGTGTCCCAGTATCCACGGATAACTGAAACAGTGGATACCGAATCAGCGGACAGTGTGGCACACCTGTGTGTGAGCGTAGTCCTGTCACTACCAAGCGAGGCTGGCTGTGCAATGTTCAATGCATCCTAGTAAAAGTCGGCGAGGTACCCTTCCCCAGTCGGTATATATAAATCTCTCTGTCACCTCCCCCACCCTCACCTGTAGGCGATCGTCATGCACTCGAAGAGTCTAGTGAGGGAGGCGTCGATGTTGAGGGCTGCGCTGCTTCTCGGCCCGTAGCGGTAGATCTGGCACGTGCCTTCGTTCACCGTGTCGAAGTCGTAGCCCTGCTGGGAGCCCTGCTGGGCTCCACCATCGGCCTTCCGCGCAGCGCTGGTTCTTCTCACCTGCCCCGCCACAAACAGACCCGAACTGGGCCCAGGCAGTCGTGAAGCGACCGGACCCGCCGGTCTCAGCGCCGTTGTCCCCGCCGCCGCCGCCTGGGAGTCCGGATCCGGGTCTGGGTCCGGGTCGGCGTGGGGCTCCGACACCATGAAGTGGCCACTGTGGATGATCTGGGGGCGCGACATCCTCCCAAGTGCAGGCCCCGCTGCCTCCCCCGTCGCCCGCTTCCTCCTGGAGCATCGCTAGCAGGCCCGTGGCGACGCTGCAGTCACCATGGCAACACGACGCCGTCGACTGTCAACGGGAACCGGAAACCGTAGCTTCAGCTACTAAAACGACTTTACCACAGCGAAAGAACAAAAAGAAGCCGAAGTCTACCGAAGCCCCATCCACACATCAGCTCTACTCCCATAGCGACAAGGAAAACCCCGTTTACGCAGGCGTCTACGAAACGCTTCCTGACCCGGGGCATGATGGATGTAGTAGTTCTGCTTTTCACTTCCTTCCGGCATCGACCCTCCCTGTGAAAAGGAAGTGTTTACTACAGGCATGAGATGGCGGCAGTGTTTGGAATGCTAGTAAGTGTAGTTTTTCTTCACGACATGGGCAGTTATGGGTAGGGGTTTTTTTATTAGTTTTTTCCCCAAAATTTCTTGATTAAAATAGCACATTGAGGTGTTATGTGTTTTATTCTACATTCCAAGTTCTCATTTCTATTCATTTTAAATGCTTGTTCCATCTTCTGCTAAATGCTCCCTCAAGCGACTCTTCTGATTTCTAGCATAACTTAGAGGTTCAGACGTGGTTTTTTGCATGATCATTTGACCTCAACGGCAGTTGTTCAATGGAGGCAGCAGTAAAGCCCGCACCTTCAAGTGCTGGGAGTTTTGTTACAGAAATCTACTGTAGAGCAGTAGTGAGTGAACAGAGACTTTTATGACTACTAGTTGACAATATTCCATTTTTCAGTTGGTCTCAACCATAGACTTTTATTGCAAGTCCCACTTTTCAATGCCAATTCTGTCATCTGAGGCCTTGCTTTTGGTACCACCTCTTAATGAAGGGAGACTGATGGAGACAAGGGGCAGGACCTTTTGAGTAGCAGCACCCAAGCAACCAAACTCCCTCCTTCTGGAGACTTGAACAACCCAGTCATCTTTAAACATCTAGTACAGTGGTTCCCAACCCTTTTAGCACCAGGACCCCCTTTTTAGCTACGACAACCTATGATGTCATTAAGCAGGAGATGTACATGTGCATGTGTGTCTTTCAAGATGGTGGCAGTTGGTAGTTAAAAGATAAGTTATCATGATGTGGCACCCAGATTTTCATGCTTTTCATGATGGTGGCACCCAGCTCTCCTTGACCCCCTGAAAATTGGCTCACCACCCTTGGGGGTCCTGACCCCCACTTGGAAACCCCTGATCTAGTAAAGTATTGCAGCTGACTTTTTCTCTGTTATTTGAAATTGTTCCAAAGTATTACTCTCATCTATTGATTTTAAAAAAAATTAGTCATGATGGCTGTATGGAATCCCTAGGGTTGATGACAGAATGCCATTGAATACCATGTGCTTGAGAGCAACATAAGGAGAGGACTGTTGCATTTGATGGGCCATTGCAGCCTGCAAGATGCTGGGTTGGACTCTTTGATCCAGTGACAAATCTCATCTTAAATTTCACATTATAAAAGCACAGAAGTGCCTGTACAGTTATGGGAAGCTTGGAGGTTTGTTTTGGTCAAGACCTCCTGGCCCAAGACCTCCTGATGACTGAAGTGCTCCCTTGCCCTGCCCCTGATGTCTTTGCCAGTCTCTCCTCCCCTCATTCCCCAATGTTACAGTTCAGCACTCTCCTCTCCGCCACAAAGAAAAGATATTGTGTAAACTCTATCCATTCCAAGTATTTACTTCTGGCTGACACTCACCCTGACTACAAGCAGGGGAGATGACCATTAGGTTTGTTAAAAACTGGTTTAAAAGAAAATTTCGCAAAAGGAAATAAAAGGCTTGTTTTGCAAATTATCAGTGTTGCCGTCGAACCAAAGTGCAGCCATCTTAAGCCGTTTGCTTAGTCACTTGTCTAAAGCTGCTAAACTTTTTCTCTCTTTGCTCTCATTGTTCACCCATTTGCCCCCCACCTGTAACCTTCTCAATCCAGTACTGCTAGCCCTGCACAATAGATAGGGAACTGGTTCAGGCCAGCACAGCCTCCTTCCTTATCAAAATGGTCACAGCATATTCTCAAAGCCCAATTGACACGGAGCTTCTCATGTCCCAGCCCCTGTGTAGTAATTTTCCACCAAGCAGCAGCTGTGGGGGAGAGGGATATAAAGATGATTTAGAATTGTTTGTTTTTGCCTTTTTCTCTGCCTGCCGAGTGGGGCAGGGAGATTGGTCTGCCTGTTCAGGTGTAATAAAAATGATCCTCATACTCTCTCGTTTGGTTGTTTGCCTTTTTAAATGCTTTCCCCGCGACAGAAACCATTTCAAGCCAATTTTCAGCAACAAGAGTTTATAGATTATTTAAAGATTTGGCAAATTGCTTCAAATCATCATGCAGGTCCTACTCTCTGCAGCTAAGGCCCACGGACAACTCTTGTCTGTCTGTTCTCTCAAACTTTTCCTTCTGCTATAACCTCTTTCCACGTTGAGGACCAAACTACTCAGGAGTCATGTCAGTGGCACTGGCTCATGCCCAGCCAGGATCCCACCGGGCTGGGCTGAACCATCCATTCTGGTAGCACCAAAAGCACCATTGGGGGTGGGGGCGCAATGGATAATCCAGTATAGAAGTGATTCCCAAACTGGGTCAGGACCCACAAGTGAGTCACAAGCCAATTTCAGATGGGTTGCAAAGCACTTAGAGCAGTCATCTTGAAAATATGGGAAGTTGGGATGCTGGTAAGGGGGAGGGCCGTGGGGCTGTTTTGCTTGTGTCAGGGTTGTAAATAGGCTTTTTTTCTTTCTGATTCACTTTGGTATTGGAAAATGGCTGAGAAATCACCCCATTTAATGTTGCATTCTCAGGAAAGCAGCAGGCTCTGGCGTCACAATGATGCCACTTCCGGCCACAATATCAGTTCTGGTGGGTCCCAGATAGATTGTCATTCTAAAAACTGGGGTTTGGTGCTAAAAAGTTAGAGAACCGCTTTAATATAGGGTTTTGCCCTGGACCCCAAGCATCTTGGCACTGGTATGGAAGATCTTGTTAAACATATACTTTGCCTCTCCACCGCTGTTGTATTTCAAGCCTAAACAGCAGCTAAGGGACTGTTTTTTTAAATTAAAACCCTATTTCTATCCTATGATGAACATTGCACCACCAGAACTAATAGTAACCCTGAGAGGGATTTCTTTCCCAGAGCAGAAACCAGCTTCAGAGATGTAATTTTCAGTGGGACTATGGCACAAGGGGAATTTCACATCCTCCCTCTGGCTTACACAGTCAAAATTTTGAGCACACATACTCCCCACAACTACTCTTTAAACTTGGTATGGGGGGGAACATCACAAATGATCAAACTATGAGTTTAACATCACATGTAGTTTGCTTCTAAGCTCCCCTGCTTTCCTTGGATTACTGGATTATCCATTCTCTCTCTCTCTCTCGACTCCCACGTTCCAGAGCCTCTGCTTATTCTACCACTTTTTCTTAGATCTTTCTACTGCATCTTTCTAGTAGAAAGATTTAATTGGCATCCCAGTATCCGTGGGTAACTGAAACCACGGATCAGCAAGTGGTAGTTTGGAGCTCATTTGCCTGCCTGCCTGCCTATCTATGGTATTAGGGCAGTTCCCTCATAGTATTAGGGCACTTACAGTATGGAACATTTTACCAGGTGGCTGTTGCTTCCTATGACACAAAAACCACACAGCTGTTTCTGAAAGTGGTTGTCTCGATTCATCCATAATGGAAAAGGATTGGCCAGTTATCCTTAAAGGTCAAATCCTCCAAGCGCAGCGAACATCCTGTCCTGGGATAGAACTACAAGTTGAGCCCAGTGATGTCATGCAGGGGGAACGTGGGGGAACTCAGTTCCACTAGTTAAAATTAGGGCTGACTCCGCCCACTTCACTCTCCCTCCCCCCCCCTCCCAATTCCTCTGCAAAGAGCTTTTCTTTTTGGTTGGCCGGCATTCAGAGGGCTAAAGGCAGTGATGTCATTCAGGGGGAACGGACCAGAACGGATCCTAACGGGCTCCGTGGCTGGTTCCGGGTTCCCGACAAGTGCCAATCAAAAGTGAGTTCCTGTTTCTAAATCATTTGAATGACACCACTGGTTGAGCCTAATTATCTGCAGATTTCACATCCGTGGAGTTGGCTCAGTGCAGGTCCCCAGACCCATGTTGAACCAGATTAGGCTTGATTTGAAGGCGACCGGAGCTGTGTTCGGGTTGCTTCCAGAGGCTCTTCTGAGGCCCACCAAGGTTCGAGTCAGGTTTGGGGGGTGGGGTTTGTGGGCAAAATCCGTGGGTTTTTTTTTTTATCTGTAAGGGTTCCAGGAATTGAACCCTCACAGATAAAGAGGCCCCACCTGTATTTGTTTTCTCTTGCTGATGGATAGATGAATGGTTGGCACACACTCTGGAGGAAAGGATGAGACCAGAGTTCTGGCAAGTGAAAAGTGAGTTCACTCTTTATTCGCAGGCTGAGTGAACCTGGCAATGGCACAGTGGTTTGGGTACAAAAATGAGCAGGGACAGTTTGGTCCCCAACTGGATCACAGTGAGATGGTTGGCCCCACCCCTTAAAGCTCAGTGACAGAAAAGTAAGTAAAATGAAATAAACAGAGGCGCACTACGATGTAACACTTGGCACCTGAAGCTCTGTGGAGCTGTGCAGTGCTCAGGACCACCATGATTCAGAGCGAAGCCCCACAAGAGCACTGGTTCTCCCTCTTCCACCTACTACAGCTGCCCCACCGCTTGAAAGATGTGGAGCTGAGCTTGTGAGATGGGCTGTCGTCTCCTAAAGCTGATTTCTCTGCTTTCTCACTGCTCTTTTCCCAGAGAGTGTACAGATATCTCCCAAGATAAATTGATAGTAGTGCCTCAGGCAGAGGAGGGGAATAAAAAACCTTCTTCCCTGTCATGTGGAATGAACTAGACTGTGGAATCTATGAATGAAACCACTCAGTAACAGCACATAGGGAGAAAGGCAAAAGCGGGTCTTCATCCCAAGCTGGGATCTAGATCTACGCTGGCCTGCCGCACCATCCGTCGGGACTGGGAACGGGGCAGAGAACAGAGAGCAGTGTCTTCTCTGGGCTGGTGTTTTGGGGGAGATGGCGACTGCATCTTGTCGGGGCTGATGGGGTTGATCTGTCCTTCAAATTCCCTGGTTCGACTGACCACCAGGGCCGCATCAGCCAGCTGGGCCACAGAGAGACGGTGTTGCAAAGGGGGCCTGTCACTGAGTGGGGTGGTGCCCTCCATGTGCCGAACAGCTTTACGCACCCTGCCTGGTGCTGGCCGAAACGTGACCTGCTTGCACAGTTGGGAATGGGCCCTACGTCCTCGCCGGCGGCCCCGCACCCGCTCTCCCCCTGGCAGGCCCTGCTGTGCTGCAGAGTCTTCGTTCAATTTCTTCAAGTTTTCTTCATTTGTGGGAGAAGCCTCAAAAGTCACATGGGTCTTGCCCTCATGAAGGAACACCTGCTGGAGGAAGAAGAGACAAATATACTGAGCACCTCCAAGTACACAAGATTTCTCTTCATCAGACCTTTGCCCTTCTGCCTTTTCCTGGTTCCTGAACCTGTTAAATAAGGATGTCAAGAGCACATCTATTCGTGCACTACCATTTTTGTTTTCCTCATTGCAGTCTAGGCTCCATTACTCCTTGTTTTTGTCTCAGCAAGTTTGTTTACTCCTTCACTTCTGCAAGTCAATGCCACAGAACTCCCCCCCCCTTTTTTTTTACCTCTTCCTCCGTGGCACATTCTGGTGAAGTGATGTGTTCTGGACTCTCCATCTCACTGATGCTGCGCATGACTGCATAGAGATTAATACGTTCCCGCCGGGGCATGGTTGGCTGCTCCGGTACTTTCATGGTAGCCAAGTGTCTTCGCACCTCCTCAGCCCCAGAGTCATCCGATGCTCCTGTTTCTTCTGTCTCCTGAAGACGGACCTGGGGGTTACTAGGGCAAACGAGAGGCTGGTTGGGTTCTTCAGGAGGTTCCCACAGAGGTCGAAAGCAATACTGGGGGGTCGTCACTGGCTCCTCAGATTCTTCTTCTGAGCTTAGAGTTTCATAGTCTTGGCTGCCCGAGAGATCACTGCTGACATCGCTGACGTCCGAAGAGCCTTCTGACTGAGCATCTTCTACTTTTTGTTCCCATAGGCTGCTGTGTCGGCTGCACAGAGACACGAAGCAAATGTGATATACGAAGTTGTGCTGCATTTCAGGAGATTAGCAATGCACATAAAGAAGACTTTCATAAGGAATTGGTATGTTCTAAGACAAATTATAGGTCATATCAGTTTTCAAAAGGAGAGAATAATGGAGGGATTTAAACTCAAGTCACACTGATAACAGCAAAGTCAGTCTATTCACCATTATTATGAACTCCTTCCCAACTTTAACTGCAGTTTTAATACAGGCCTGGCTCAGAATTGCACACAATGCATGTAATTACCAGGTCATATTTATTTATTTGCAATATTTGTATCCCGCCTTCCTGCCACACTGAAGGTGTGGCTAACAATCTAAAAAAATAAATAAAACCAATACCATTCAGTTAAAAAAAATACTAAAAAAAAAGCTTAAAACAATTAAACATTAAACAAAGCAAACATCCAGGATCATAACTCTTAAGATACACCTCATTAAAAATGCTGGCCCACAGTGCTAGTTAAAAAGATTCCATAAATAAAAAGATTGTAAGGCCCCCCTGAAAAGTATCCAGAGCGGGAGCAATTCTTAATTCCAAGGGAAGGGAACTCCATAAGCCTTCATGTAATGGGAATCTGACAGCCCATTTTTAACTGGAAAAATGGCTTCAGAGGATGCAACTGGGTTCTAATGCCTGGCCTTTTCCTTGCTGTTCTGTTCTGTTCTAAAAGCACCTCCAAACAGTTTTTCTTCACCAGGGTTTCAAATATGTGTTTGCCCTCACAAAAGGACATTTGAAATCCTGCTGGTGGTTGGTTGGGGGTAGTTAAACACACACAGACACCGACCCTTTTCTGATCTGATTTCCCCCTACTTGTTTTCACTTTAAAATGGCTGCCATTTTACACACTTGTGTGTATAACATAACTTAGAGCTTGGACAAGAACAAATAATCCAGTTGGAATAGGCATTAAGGCTGGGCAGCTGCAGACCCCACCAGCCATTCTGGCAGATCAACTCACCCAGACGGTTTCACGGCCATCTTTCCCACCCCTAGCGCAGTTACCTCGCGTCCAAGATGCCCTGGTAAAGTTCCAGCTGCCTCATGAAGCCTGGATTAGGATGGACAATTGGGCGTCGCTCCTGCACATGGCGAAGGGCCTGTTCCAGTGACCAGCCGTATTCCTTCATGGCATAGGCAATCACCGTGGAGGCAGAACGGCTCACCCCCATCTTGCAGTGCACCAACACCCGCAAGCCTTGTGCCCTGCAGAGAGAATCTTGGCAATGAGCAAGGCCAATGTGTCATTGTGAACAGCAATAAAGTAGAACCTCTACATCAGCAATTTTCAACCTTTTTCATGTCAGCACGCACTGGCAAGGCAGTAAACTGCTCAAGGCACACCATCAGCTTTTTGACAAAGTACACTGTGCTGCCAGTAGGGGGCTCACATCTCCCAATGGCCCTACTATTGAATCTCTCCCAATCCCCTGCAGCACACCTGGGGCCCATTCGCAGCACACAAATGTTCTGCAGCACAGTGGCTGAAAGTAGCTGCTCTAGATGTCTCACTCAGGAAGTCTATGAGCCCTCTACTTCTTGGCCTAACTCCACATTTGTCAAGGCCCATAGCTTGATAGGGATCAGGAAACAAGCGACTCTCTCTGCCGCTTTGGAGAGATTTTTGGTTGCTCAGACAGCAGAACTAGCTAGGAAAACAAAAGAAGCTTCCAGACAATGTTCTCAGCAATGATGGTAGTGCAAGGCCAGGAATCCAGCTCCCCAGTATGGGAAGACAGAGCTCAATTCTTGCTCTACCAAACATGCGATTCACATGCGATTGTGTGTTACCATTGCATGCAGTTTGTAAGCCTGCGCATCGAGAACTGCTTGTTCAGCCCTAATTATGAAAAACAGATCTAAAACTGGGAACTGCAGGCACAGCACATATCCATTCCCAAACCAGCAGGTGGTGCACTAAGGCTGTGCCACATTTGCATTCACAAATAAGTTCAGAGTGAACCCAAAGGTGAGAGGCTGGACATTTTCACCCCATCGCACAGCCCTTCTATTCCTGAATGGTCTGCTTTTTTATTGTTTTTCACAGTAAGCGCTTTAAAGGCCCAAATCGAACACTACTTAATATTCATATTGTGCTTTTTCAAGTGTGCAGCGTGCTTCACATGAATTGATGTTTTCTTACAAGGAGAAACTTGTAAGAACAAGTAAGTATTGTTGTTCCCATATTGCAGCAGGAGAGTGATGGCTGAGAGGGAGTGAACTGCCTAAGGCCATACGGTGAGTTTGTGGCAGAGGTGGAATTTGAACTAGGAGCTTCTTAGCTACTATGCTACACCAGGTTCTTACCTATAATTGAATGGAACAGTAGTCTATAAAGCAGCAATTCAAAAAGTGTGCATCACAACACCCAGTGGCCCCTCCGACCCTTTCCCTTGGGCGCTGCCATCTCGGATCTTGTGAAATCTTGTACGATCCAATATGGCAGCAGCCAAATCTCATGAAATTTGGGTGCTACTATTTTGGATCTCATAATATTTTGTGGGATTGAAGATGGTGGCGCCCAGCTGAGCTGGGAAAAAGAGACCAGGGTGGGGGGGGGCACACCATGACCCAGGTAAGTTTGGGTATCCCGCTGCTATAACCAACAACTGGCCTAATAAGATGCGTGCAATGATGGTGCCACCTTTATGTGGAGGCTTCACACTGTTGCTATCACCTGCTTTCTACTGAGCCACAGGTGGCTTACCAGGTGATGGTGAGGAGCAGTGGACCATCTTCTCTCTACGTGCCATTTTAACATTCCCAGCTGCCCCACAGCCTCAATGCAGCCTCAAGGGCTGAAGCATCCAGGAATTTTCAAAAGGCTTCGAGGAAGAAAGACAGTGATCTTTAGCTGCTCCGTCAACACTGTCCAGTAGACAGCCCTGTGGTTTACAGGCATGGCTGGCCCATGAAGTGGCTTGCATCAAGTTGCTGCTCACAGGCTTGATGTGCCCTTTGCCCTGAGTCTGCTGCCGCCCCCTTTAGCCTGCTGTGGATGGGGCTGCTCCCTTCTGCCTCCCTACATCACTCCTGCCTTGTGCATTCCCTTAAATAAAAATCAGGAAGTGCAGAATATGCTGGATCTTTGCCTCGTGCTGTTTATTTTTGGGGGGGGGGGATGCAAGAGTGGGTTAGGGGAGGTGTCCAGCAGGGGCTTTGGGCTATCCCTTTTTATAGAACAAGCAGGGGAGCAATGGCTACAGTAGCTCTGTTGCTGGAATCATGGGAGGCCAAGCCATGGGCATGGGCCCTTGGTGCCATCCCTGGACACATGCACCTGTGTTTTGCAAGTGGTGGTCGTGAAATGTGCCTCCTATTTGGGCTTAGCCCTAGGATTCACTCCTGGAGGGCTGTCTCCATGCACACACTAACCTTGCTGGATTGGGGCAATAGTCAGTGCCCTCTTTGCAATGCATGACCGCTGCAGCTCCATTCATATACACATCTCTAGGCCCCCAATTCTCACCAGGCAGCTGAAATGAAATGGTAGGTCTCCTTCCAGTGTGGCAGCAGCTGTGAAGCCTCTTCATCGTAGAGCCGCACATTCATGTACTTGAAATGCTCCGGGAAGAAGTTGTCAATCTCACGGGTCACGTTGAGGATGTGGGTGACCCTGAAAGGTCAGATGGGGAATAGGCTGGGCTCTCGGATATACCCTCCTATAGAGGCTGTTAGCAATGCTCTCACCACCTTTTTTTTTTTTTGCTCTCCTCCCCCCCTTACCTTGCCATTCATCCCACTTTGCATCTCAGTGGAGTTGAAACCTACAGTAAAATTCATTCTGACTGGAAAACACATTTGGAGTAAGAGAGATGGCAATGCTAATCTCAAAGCCCAAGGATTCCAAATCGGGGGAACTTCCTGAGGATGCCCGTCTTGTTCACCAGGCAAGGAACTATTGAGAATACCAACCTGTTTCTTTGAAGCTCCTCAAGGTTGGCTGCATTCCATTCAGAGCCCTGCAGAAGAAGGGACGGCAACAGTCACACAGCGCAGCCCCATGCTTGTAAGCTATTGACAGCGCAATCCTAACCTGGGGTTATGCCGGCAGAAGTCCCATGTGTGCCATCCTTCCTGACTCCAAGAGGGTCCAAACACTCTTTACAGTGTGTTTGCAACACTCCCGGGTTAGGATTGCACCCTAACAGACATATGTGCATCTTGGATGTGTGCATTGAAGACTTCCATCAATGAGCAATTCCAGTGGTCAATGAGCAACATAGTGGTCAAGTTCTTGATGTATACTACTGCAGGTAGAAGACCTGCCCATTGAATGCTTTCTCATGTGAAAACACTGCCAGTATAGAGAGAGTCTAGCCCAGGTCTCTTACAGAGGTAGGAACTTGTGCATGGTTTTGTTTTTTGCATTTGTCTATTTCCATTAGGGAAGTGTTCAAAAATACAGTTCTTCCCCTGCAGTTGAAGTAGTTCTCCTTCTCCTTGATGCCTCTAAAGCTCTTCCACCTTCCCCCATTTCCTGCACAAGTAGCAGAGGAAGGAGAGTAGTTGGAGCTGTATTATAGGAGAGCCAGAGTGGAATTTATTGCTCCACTCCACATGGATTTTACCATGACTCCATCCAAGGAAACTATCTAGTGGAACTACAAAAAGTGAAGAAGAGCGACCAAAATGATTGGTCTAGGGCTAGGGCACCTTCCTTACAAGGAAAGGTTACAGCACATGGAGCTCTTCAGTTTAGAAAAAAGGTGCTGGAGGGGGGACATGAATGAGATGTATAAAATTAACTATGAGATGGATAGAGTGACGTTCTTTTCCCTCTTGCACAACACCAGAACCATGGACAGCCACTAAAATTGCTGGGACACAGACAGAAATATTGCCAATATGTCTCAATTGTGTCCCCCACAATATAAGTAGAGGTATTTGTTTCTGGTGAGTAAGACAGGGTTACAGCCTAAGTCACTGCACACAATGGGTTTACTTTAGAGTAAGGAAATAATATCATTTTCAAACACGTAAGATAGAATAGGGAAAAGGGAACGGAGGTAAAGCCTAGAGGCAACTAAATGGCAGTAAGTCCTCCATCTTTCAGCCATCAAGGGAGAACGGCTGATCAGGGGAGAAGGGCCCACAGTTGTGGAGAGCTGAGAAGCAGATTGTGGCCCTTGACCAAAAAACTACTAGTGTCAGTACAGGGATCCCGACTTATACTGTCTTACCAAGAAGAGGTGGTCAAAGATCTTGGAGGGCCGATCCATCTGAGCCATGATGAGAAGCATTTCATTGTCAATAAACTCCTTGTAGTCCTTGAGGCTGCAACCAGCTCGGAGTTCCAGTTCTGTGCGGATCTGTGGGAAGAGAAGGGGTGCGCATGAGGCCTGATGTCACGTTTCAGACTGGCTGCTCTTGTGCTGCACACTTGACCCCAAACGTAGCCCAGTTTCCCCAATATCTCTCTCCTTCCCTGTCCCTAATTGCATCACTCACACTTCCAGTGCCCATGCCCCACCTCCTCTCTCTCACACACACACTTCCATTCCCTCACCTCCTCTTTCCCCACACACCCCATCACCTCCTCTTCCAGCACCCTCTTGCCCCAACATCCCACCTCCTTGGAGGTGATGTTCTCCAGGTCAGTGGTGGCCATCACCTCACGCAGCTTGGCCCGGATCATCCGCTCTGTCATCTCCTGTGCTGTCGGCCTGAGGCACAGAGACGGGAGGGTCGGCAAAGCTCTCGGCCCACCAGACTCTGCCCCAGACACCATCACACCAGGGTTTCCCTTATTGGCCCACCCACCCACCCACCCCCTGCCACAACAGGATTCTAAATCTGATGTTGTCCAGAAAGTCTGGCTTTCCCTAGACAACTGTATTCAGGATTGAGAACTGAGGCTGGGATGGGGAGGGCTGCTCTGATTAGCATCTTTAATTCTGATAAATGGTCTCCTTCCCATTAGCTGTTGAGCCAGGTTCCAGAATCCCAAAGGCACAGGAGGCCCTAAACTGACTAGCAAAACCCATCCCAAATGTCCATGCTTTGGGCCACTGCACGGTGCCCCACCCCTGACTATGCCAATCAGAGCCTAAGACCAGCCCCTAGGGGGGGAAAGGGCATCACTGACAGGTCGGAGAAGACTGCAGGAGAACTGGGCCGCACAGACTCCAGGTCAGACATGGCTAGCCACTCGTTAATGCAGCTTTGCTCCGAGTTCACAGCCTTCTGGTACCACTCAGTCCAGCTCAATGCACTGCCTCCTGGGAAGTGGTTGTTGCAGACGGCTTCACTGCATGCCTTGTGCAGCACTTGCAGCGCCGACCTGCGAGCCAAGATGACCGAGGAAGAAAGACATATTAGGAGACAACTGACGTGTCCAAGAGTTGGTCTGGGTGCCCATTTAACACACGCCCCACTCCCACTTGCTTCCAGACATAATCATAACAGCCACACAAGGACTGGATATCTTTGCGATGCTCAAGGATAAGCTCCACAAGAGGCTCTGTCTTGGGAACCGTAAAATGAAGGTGTAGGGGAGCCATCTCACTATGTCCCCACTCCCCACAACACATTTTATATGTTGCTGATCACTATATGATGACTATCGCTGGCTTCAGAGAAATTCAATAGGTCTCCCTTCCCTCCACAATCTATAATCCCTTCCACCCCAAAGCCATAATGGCACCTACACCCATCCCCTTCCCAAAGGCATCCATCCATCCCACAATGCTTACCACATGGTCTGGACCGAGATGGGCTTAAAGATACGTGTTTGTCCCCCAGACGTCACACTAAAGCCCCTAGAGAAAGAGAAGGCAAGAGTAATTCCACAAGCCGTTGCTGAAAGGGGAAACCTAAGACCATAAGGGCTGGTACAGTTGTGTAACTGGCTTGGGATAGTCCATAATGCCAGATCCCATTTGTAAGCAGAAAAATTGGTTTCTGCTCCCATTCCAGGGATCTATCTGACTTGGTGTATCTGACTTGAATGGCAGCAGGGGTAGCCTTAATCTTAAGAGGTCTAAAAATGGATTGTACAAGCTGAACTCAAAATGCTAAGCACTCGTCCTCTGCACTGCCGAATCCTGCTACAGATTCTTAGCTTTCATAGAGAAACTCAGAAGAGGGTTGTTGTTTTTTTGTAAAACAAAAAAAATTTGAACTGTAATTTTTTTCTGCAGTATGCAGGGGCTAAGGAAAGTACAGAAAATTTGAACAACTATACTGGGACATGGCAAGAAAGGACCTGTTGTCACAGCCCTTGAACTGCCTGTTCAGAAGAAAAGAATTTTTTTTATTATTTTAGAGAGGTAATACGGGACTATGCCCTGGAAAAAAAAACCCTAAGATGTAAAGTGATAAGGCCCATCCATGTTATTTCAAAAAAAGAAGTATTTCCTTTCATTGCTTATCATGTATCTGTGCAGAATGGAGCTGTGAGATCTTCTCCTCAACTTGATGGAACACTGCTTAGAATCTCCCAGTAGGTGTCCCCACGTACTGCACAGAGCCATTTCCCCCTGGGGGCATGGAAGCATCCAAGCCCCCATCCCCGGGCCACGCAGCTTGCTGGGACCTGCACCTGCTATATAGCGGGCGCAGATCCAAGCAAGCCCAAGGGGCAGCTGGCGCCTACCCCAGGGCAAGGGCTGCTTTGCACCCATAGTGTCAGCAGATGCCGCCACAGTAGTATTTCTAATTGGAAAAATAATCTATTTTAATTTCTGGAGAAGAAGACCTTAAGTACAAAAAGGTGGTGTTTGGTGTTTTTATGCAGTGTTTAACAAAAAAACACCACCCCTACCTATGCCCATAATCTCATGAGTGGCCACTGTCCCATTTAAGGAGATATACAGCTTTAGTTTTGATGATATTTTGTCTGACCAACTATACAGAGGGAGGGGCCTGAGTGCGAACTACACACACTCTTAAAACTAATCTGCCCCACCCCCAATGCTCCATTGCCAGGAGATGCACTGGGTCATAGTAAGGAGCAGCAGCAGTTCATGCCTCAATGTCCTGCCCTACCCCCCCCTCCTGAAGAAGCATCAGGAGTTGGAGGATCTACAAGCTCTACAATGGTGCCTGAACAAAGAGAGAACATGAGCTACTGCCAGTGTTCCCTCCAGCAACTCGACCAGGACCCAATGAGGAAGTACACTGATAGCAACTACAGCAGTGACAAGGCGGAGGATTCATTTGTGTCTGGGCACGGGCAGGGGAGATGGCTGGCATGCCTGCAAAGTTAAGAATGCCTTTGTTGGATGGTGGAAAATCTGTCCTAACACAGCCAGACCAACTGTTAGACAGAGCAGCTGGACTGCCTCAGACAGCAAGATGCGGAGCACCACTCAAGGGTGGAAAATTGTCATCTATTTCAATATTTAGCAGTTTCCTGGAGAGAGGGCTGCCGTTTGGCCTTCATCTCAGTACTACCACATCTTAGGCTGTCGCAGAATCCTAAATCAGCCTTACAAAACCTTGCTCCTCCCTCTCTCCTTTCACATCCTGACACGTTCTTCTTGTGACCTTTGCTCTTTCAGCTCCGCCACCTTCAGGTCTCCTGCTCTCTCAAACAATTCCACCTTTTATCACGTGCTTCTCATTATGCCAGGAGCTGCTTCCTGTGTGTTGACACCTCTCTCCCTGCCTTCAAAATCCCTCCTTAAAGCTTGCCTCTTCTGTGAAGGCTTTGGCACAACCCTCAGCCCTTGTCCCTTATTGAAACTAAGCTGAAGTCCGTGAAACTGAAATGAAATGCGTATTCTACCCTTCCCGCTCAAGTCCTTTCCACTAAAGTCAAAAGAAGCAGCAAGTTAATCCAGAAGCAAGCTCAATCCCCTTTTAGTTATGCCTGGTAAACTACGTATATGCCGCTTCTAGCTGTGGACACAATTGTTAAAATAGATCATGGAGGAGGCATCGTCTATTTCATTGGCTCCCAAACCGTGCGCTGTAGCTTTTTTTTCTTTTTTGCCACAGAAACCAACCAGGGGAGCTGCAGAATCCTCGCGAAAAATCCTGCAGCCCTGTTCAATGTATTGGATTTTAGCCCTAATAGGTAGCTGCAACCAATGGCCCAGTCTGCCAATCAAAAAACATTACTATCCTATTTATTCCACCTCCATACTGTCAAGGAAAATTTTAAGAACACAATACATTGGAGGAAGCTGTCTTGCAGCAAGGCCACAACTGGTCCATCTAGGCCTAGGTCTCAGCACAGACTGAGAGCAACTCTCCAAGGGTTCAAGCAGGATTTTTTTTCCTGCCCTACCTGGAGATTCCAGCGACTGAACCTGGGACTTTCTGCATACAAAGCAGATGCGCCACCACTGAGTCCTCCCCCATAATGACCTCTCCTTCTCAACAAGAATGCCAGGCTGTTTGTTCAGTTGCAAAGCAAATTTATCTTCAAAGCTGAAAGATTGCACACGGATTACATGGAGACATGTGAATCAAAGAGGGGTAGCGGTGGTAAATGGCGTCTTACCCATCACCGTCCAGGAAGACTTGGGTGTCTCTCCAGAGTGGAAGTACCATCCCCAGGGTACAAGCAGCCAAGCTGGGGAGAAACAGAGAAAAGTTCAGACGGTACCTAAAATGACTGGGGTTGCTACTTCTCCTAAAGACTTCTTTTTTACCTGAACTTGCACTTCCTCCGAACGCTCGGCAAAACATTGTAGAATTACTAGTTGCACATACAAAATCAAAGTAACCTGCAATGCTCCATTTGATCTAATAGAAGAAACAAATGTGGAAAACAGCGGACAGTATGGATGACTATAGACTGCACCTTACTGCCTAAACAGGGGCTCCTAATTGTGGCCGAGGAGAAGAAAACACCCTTATCTTCAGTTCAGCTCCTAGAGCTGGGAGTAAAACAGCACAATCCAATGCATGTCTACTCAGGAGCAAGTCCCATTACATTCAATGGGGCTTAGTCTCAGCGAAGTGTGTATAGTATAGATCAGTAGCCCTGCAATGGTAACAAATACCTGTGTCCTAAATGACTACACAAAACATATCCAAAATGAGCAGACAAAGTCCATGAAGGGTTGTCAGACTGGTTTGACCAGCAAGACACATTACGGAGGTTAGATATGCATGAGGACAGAAGAAACCACTCTTAAGCAAAGATATTTTGGATAAGCCTTTTTAATGTTTTTTTTTACCTGACTTAGCTTTATGGAGATAGCAAAGGATCTTACATGCATTGAAGAGCCTAAGAGACTATCTAGCATCTGAGGAAATTTAAGCCACTGGAGGCTCTCACACTTGGGAATGATTTTTTAAAAACATTTCATCACTGTAAAGGCTTCACTTCCCACTTTATGTGCCTTTTAGCTTTTTGTGAAACCATTATGTCTGAACTAAACAAGAGCTCATCTTTCTGAATTATCAGGCATCAGGAAATGGCCTAAATGAGAGAAACGATTGTTGAGCATCACTATTGCTTTTGCTTTCTTTCCTTCACAAACTTCCATTGGGCACATGTCCCAGACTAACTGCCCAATCCTAAACTGCCCGCTCCCCATAGGAGCAGTAGTGTCAAAATGGCTGCCGCTGCATTCTATAGGTGCTGGGCAGCTGCCAGAGGCACCTTGGGAGAAGGGGGCATTCGTCCCCTTCCCCTGGGTAAGGGCTCTGGCCCGGCAATGGGCCTCCTCAAGGCTGCGCTGGTAATTTTGCCAGAGCAGACCTGAGCACCTCTATGGTCTGACAAGGAGGTTAGGATCTGGCAATGGAGGCCACCACTGGTCCCAACCCCCCCCCCAGGCCCACTCCACCCCTCCCCCTGCCCAGTTCTGCTATTCCTCTGGCCCCAAGTGAGTTCAGTGCCAGCAGCAAGACTTACCGCTGGGTGGCTCTGCACCGAGTTCTCCTGGCGCTGGCTCAGCATTTATGGTAAGCCTTTATCGCTGGCTCTAGAAGTGACTTGTGGCACTTTTGCAACACCAGGACCAGGGGAAGGGCTTAAAGCTGGTGCTGGGCCGCATAGGATCAGGCCCTAATCCATCACACAGTGGACTAACCAGAGAAGGTACTCCAAGGAAAGGAAGGCCAGGACTATCAAAAATGTTGATGGTGAAGTGCAGACAATTGCTCCCCTTATGCAGTTCCCCCCATTCCCTATTTCCTCCCGAAGGGTTACAAAACAGGCAAATCTTAAGAATGCCAAGATGCATATTATTAATCCATTTTTTTTCCTATCCCGAAGGCCAAAAGAACATTACAGGATATTGTTCTCATTTCATTCTCAAAAATGTGAAAAAAAATTGCTGAGAGAATATTTTGCTTTTTTGCCCAAGGTAGCCCTAGTAGCCAAGTAGAGATCTGGAGAACTGGTCTGTTTGACATCAAAACATATTTGTTACACCTCATTGGCTCCTTGGGGGCTTTACCCCTGCCATCCATTTGCCCCTACTTGCTTCATGGCCACATCCACAAGTGTTACGAGTCCTGTTGGTTCTCCTCTACATTTCCTCCCCAAGCCCAACCTCCACCGAGTCTTTCTGCTGCCTTCTTTTTTCTCTCACCCTTCTTCAGGGAAGTCCACTCCTAGCAGCACCGTCTCACTCTTATTCTCCATCTCCACTGCTGACACGACCAGAAGGTACCGGATTCGGTGAGCTCGAGATGACTCCAGCCTCACAGCCTGGATGCAAGAACACAAAACCTTTCCAAGACTGTTCTTCAGTGCTACCTACACATATCAAGGAGATTTCCCAGCATCATAGTATGTGGTGCTGTTCCCAAAATCCAGGGGCTGGCACTTTCTTCAGCACCAATGAAGGATGATTCCATTGACCATGATTCCCCAAGGCCAAGGCATGAAAACAACTTAGGCAGCCACACACATGCATAACTATGGTGGGTTCCAGGCAAGCCCAGGCTACAGGGCATGTCTCATTTCTTCTTTGCAGACATTTGCACAATTTCCAGTGAGTATCCAGAAAAGAAGCAGCGAATTTGAGAAACTATTTACATTTATCTAGAAATTAACATGTTTATAACACTGCTAATGATTGAAGTGCACATTTTTTCAGATTTGACCATCTGATTCTGTCTAAGAGCCCTAGTATTAATAAGACCAGATCCTTGAAATCACAAATTATTTTATCAAAACCATGACATGGAGCACTTGAAAACATTTTTTCAGAGTAGGGAAATAGAGCTGCTAAGTCATCTCATAGCTACTCAGCCTTCAGAACCCATTTTTTTATAATTTTCCTGCAAGAGGTCTAGAGACCTAACTTTCTAAAATACGCAGTATCTGTGAACCAACTAACATTGTTGCTGAATGAGTGTGTGTGATCTATAAATTGTTGACCTCAAAAGAGTCAGACGAGACCACTCCCTTGAGGAATATTACAATCCCGCCAATATCTGGCACATCATAGCTCATGTGAAACATCAAAAAGCATTTTTGCATTGAGTCCTTCCTGTTATTTGTAATTTTTGTGAATGTTGCTGAAGGCAGGGCAGAATGTGAAAAAGAACAAATCCTAGCAATATTTCACTGTTATGTGCATTATAGACAGATTTAAGCCAAAACTAATTTAAGCTTTATGTGTTGTACAAGCCATTACAGCTAAGCACTTGCAGTTTAGAATTGCATGATGCATTTTAGAGATGTGGATATACCGCAGCCTTAAGGCAGTGGTTTTCAAGCAATCTGCCTTTGGGGAAAGTTTTCCATATTGAAGTCTATCATGGAACCCCAGCATTTTACGGAGAATACTGGAGTAGGAGTACACAGCCAATTTGTGAGGGATCTTGGAAAAACAACTTGGGCCTCACTGTTGTCCTGCTGGAACTGTGCCTCAAAACACACACACACACAACACTCTCTGTAGGTGTGCTTTCAGTTATGTCTCTGTTCTCTGCACAGTGCAGGGAAAGAGCATCCGGGAAGCTGCCAGGCAAATTTCCCCACCAGCACTAATGGTTTATTTCCAGCAAACACCAGAATTCACCAGAATGCAGCTTGAAAACCAGGGCTTAGAGGCATTGCCTCAGGTGCTCAGAAGCTGCTCTGACTCATTCTGGAAGGTGAAAAAAGTTCCTTAAACCAGCTTGGAAATCTCCCAGCTGTGCCCTCAGAGCAAGAGCTGGGATCAGGCGCAGTAGAGACGCCGCCAGGTCTGGCCGCCTGCCCAAGAGAGCCAAAGACGCGCAGGCCATAAATGGGGAAGTGGCTGCAGCTCCCAGCTGAACGTCTGCCTGAAAGCCACATTCCAAAAGGAGAGGAATCCCTGCTCCCCGCTCCAGTCTCCACAAGCATGGACAACAGAGGCCCAAGCTATGCCCTCCCAAGTAGAGTCCTGGGGGCAGGGCTGATTCCAGTCTTCACAACAAGAAGAGACAACACAGATTCTGGACTCATGCTGAGAAAAAGTAAAAGGCTAAGCCAGGTCACAGGCAAGGAGTAATACCCAGAGAATCTGAACTAGCCTGTGAAGCAAGCTGCGTCAGGAGAAAACGTTCCCATCAATGGGGTAAATTTGTGCCTTGATTGTAGCATTCCCTGACATAAAAGAATGCTGCCTAATGCAAGGCAGGGGGAGAAATAATAAAAATCCTATATATAGGAAAGTATGATGTCAGGGAGAAGATTAGGTTTAAACTCTTCTTCCTGCCATGTAGTTTTCTATGTGCAACTAAATAGTTTGACAAGAAAGACCATACATCAAGTGAGCTCTCATCTGTAGTCCAAAGTGGTATAATGCAGACAGAGGTTTTTCACTGCAGGGGGATCTAGGCCAGAGGCTGAAAACATACAGAAATATTGCTAATTTAAAGAACAGACACACTCTCAGATAAGACCCTCAGTGCTCTGATCTCAAGGCCGGCCTAGTGATTCTGAACCAGACCTGTAGGATAGAAACACAGCACTCTGGGTACTGCTGGTAGCACCTGATAAAGCTCAGAGGGGCAGGAGACAATGGCATGTTACCAAGGAGAAAGATCCCACCAGTCTGATACAGTGCCAGTGGGGACAGACGTGGGTGGATGAGAGCATTCAATTGACAGAAGGAGCCAATGGGAAGCTTGCCTTCACCTGCTCTACCAGGAAGGCATGCTGGACCAGGGAAGGGAGTCTGGGGCCTATGTGGGCACCTTATAGCCGCTGAGGGTGAAATAAAGGTTGCAAGTCTCAGAGCAGGAAGAAACGGCAAAGGCATGGATCCAAGCTCCTCTGCAGGCACTGTGCTGGAGATGTGGCTTTTTCAGGCCTGCTGAGGTTTTCCCTAAAGGAGCCCATTTTGCTGCCAGGTGAAGCCAAGCCCTATCATTCCATGGTTTCCTCCCTCCCCATCAACCACCAGTCTCACCAGCCTGATGGTGTCTTCTGGCCGCATGAGTCCCACCATCTGCTGTAAGTGCAGCTCCTGCTGTCCCGCAGCCTTCTCACCCTGCTTCTGGTCCAAGGGGGCAGGGCTCTCCTGCACTGCCTCCAGCTTCTCCTCTTCCTGCAGGAGGAGAGCAGCTCCTTTGACCATGACAAAGCTGTGGCTAGAGAAGGGGTGGGAAAAGGGGAGATGAGCACAGAAAAGTCATCCATTTGTAGATAGCGTGCGTGAAAAAAATCAAACTCCCCTTTGGGACTACTATACCCCCCCTCTTAGAATATGGCAGGGACTTTGTTCCAGGGGAAAGGAGACCTTGCTCAATTAAATCCTAGCACATCCCAATGGGAATTGTTTAGAAGTCTTTGTGATTACAGAGGAACCTCAGAATCTGAAGTAGTCACAGATAGCTCTTGTGTTCATAGGAAAATTTGGCAGGCTCTGCTAGCCTGAAGCATTAAGTATCCAGAAGTGATGTTAATTGACGATATAACTTTTTAAACCAAAACGGAATAATTTTGACTCTCAGAAATATATGATTAATGCTAAACATGTTCAAGTTCGGTACATGAACACAAAACAATCATTCGGAATGTAGCTTTTTTTTTTGTCTATGCTAATTTATTATTGATGTTTTAACAATTGGAAATGCTTTCTGATCCCAGGAGGCCCTCAAGACTGCACTTTTTCAAAACAAAAAACCATCGTGCTCCCAAAATTCACCTGCCTTTCCAAAAAAAGGCAGATTACAGGAACTGTCTACAGCAATGGTTTTCAAACTTTTTAGATGGGGACCCACTTTTTAGAATGGCACTCGTGTCGGGACCCACCAGAAGTGACGTCATTAACCTGGAAGTGATGTCATAGCCAGAAGTGCCATCATCCAGCAGAAAGTGCTGTCAGTGTGACGTAATAAAATGACACTCTGGAATTCAAACTGGCATTCTTGGACTGCAGCAATTGCACAACCATGAAACATCCCTGACAGAAAGCAAGGTTAGGACAAAATATGATGTAAAAGCACTGAACTAAAAACCAAATTAAAAGAAAAGTCACTTGAAAATTCAAGTTGTTAACACTCCCAAAAAGAAGATAGCAAGAGTAAGATCTTCAGTTTCAAAGATGGCTGCTCCCAGCTTTCCGCGACCCACCTGACATCAGGTCCCGACCCACAGTTTGAATAACACTGGTCTACAGGACTTTCTAGACCAGTGGTTCCCAAACTGTGGGTTGGGACACACCAGTTGATTGCAGGCCAATTTCAGGTGGGTCACAAAGCACCTAGGGCAGCCATACTGAAAATATGGGAAGATGGGATGCTGGAAAGGGGGAGGGCTGTGTGGTTATTTGCTTGTGCCTAATAAATAGGCTTGTAAATAGGTTTCTTTCCTTTCCAATTCACGTTGCTATTGGAAAATGGCTGAGAAATAACCCAAATTTGTGCTGCCTGCTCAGGAAAGCAGCAAGCTCTGGTGTCACAATGACAGCACTTCAGGCCATGACATTACTTCCAGTGGGTCCTGGACAGATTGTCATTCTAAAAAGTGGGTCCCAATGCGAAAAAATGGAAAACCGCTGTTCCAGACTTTATATGCTGCTATATCTAAAATAATGCCCCCCCACAAAAAAATGAATGCAAACCTGCTAAAGGAAAGGGGGGTTAAAGTATAGAAGCAAAGAGAGAATGGGGCAGAGAACGTTTTCTTCACCCACCATTTCTATGCTCCAGTTCTACCCCTGACCCTGGCAAGGCTCAATCATGCGTTAAAAGGTACAAACAGTTCTTTCATCAGCTGTGGAGGAAGTGGAAATTGGATTCTCCAGTTCATCAGAATTAGAGCAGTTTCATGGAGACTTTTATATCTAACCCACTGCGAGATGTCTAAATGTGTAGTATTTATCAGATCCACTTTAATCAGATCCCACACATTTATCAGATCCACTTGAAAAAATGCACAGTTGTTACACTTCTGATGTGCACAGTGCAAATATTTTCCCTTCTGTTACAGGAATTTCATACTTTCTTAGCACTGCATAATTATGTATCTCGGAAAATACGATTCTTTCCCCAGATAGCAGCGATAATAGTGGCAGATATTCCACGTGACATTCGATTCTGCAGGTGTCACACTCACACCACTCCTATGGGAGGTTATGCTTAAGAAGGCTTTGCACAACTCTCCCACATCACCCCTATTTCTTAAAAATCTATACCGTGAATCCTCAATTAAGTGGACATATGGGGGAAGGGGTGTCCATTAATGACAAAAGTCTGTTAAATCTGAATGCATTTAAGTCAATGGAGACAAGCACAGACAAAATATGGCTTGTTTTTAATGAAGCAGAAAACGTCCCTTGTTTCCTAAGTCTGTTAAATTGGGGTCTATTCAATTGAGGGTTCATTGTATTCCAGGTGTACACAAGGTCTTCCAATATGCAGTTCAATTACTGAAGCACTTTTCAAGTGCTGACCTTAAGACATCAGAGAACAAGGCTACTCCCTTCCTGCCAACTATTGCAGGAACCTTCACCCACCCACCCCTTCTGCTTTTCCTCACTGTGCCAATCCTCTTTTTTGAAGAAAAAAATTTGCCGACACCATCATCTTCCACACCAAATGTAAAATACTGACAGCCCAATCCTAACCTGGGCTGGAATAAGCCGGTCGGCCAGCCTATGCCATATTCAGCCTCAGTAAGGAGGCGGCTGTGGTGCAACTCGAAATAAGGGGGCACATGTCCCCTTATCCTGAGTAATGCCCCAGCCACTCCAATAGGGCTACTGGGGTTTGCGCCAGTGAAATTGCTGGCACAGATCCAAGCAGGCCAGTATAAGGCTTGCCTGCCCGGGAGGGGGGTTAGGATATGGTCTACCTGTTGGAGGCTGGCCCACCCCCTACCTGGACCCATTCTGCCCACCAGCCTTCCCTCCCCTGCCCTGACCCGCCCTCTCTTTGACCTCCCCAGCCCCCTGCGTGGGCCAAACTCAGCCAGCGCTAACTCACCTACCTGGACGGTGCAGAGGCTGGATTTGGCCACTGCGGGACAGCACCTTTCCCTCACCGGCCCAGATGACTCCTGAGTCAGCACAAATGTGCCTATTGGCACATTTGCAACAACACTGGCCTGGCACAAGGGACTTGTGCCAGTCTAAGAGCGCCTTAGGATTGCACTCTGAATTTTGTAAAAGTAAAACTGGATAAAGATGCACCTTTTAACACGGTGTTTAGCAACTGTCCCTCTTCACCCCGGCACTGCAACTTTCCCAATGACTGTTGCGAGTTTCTCTTTTCTGTCCTTTTTAAATTGTAAGTCCTTTGGGGGCAGGGAACTTTTCTTTTCTTTTCTTTTTTGCCTACGTAAACTGCTCTGTTAACTTTTTTGTTGTTGTTGAAAAGCAATGTATAAATATTCTTACATTTGAAAAGCAATGTATAAATATTCTTACATAAATATTACAGTGGGCCCTCCTAACTATTACAATATTATTGTGTAGAAATGATCAGAGGTTGGCTCTGGAAAACCCTGCTGCTGAATGCTGGACATTTCATTTGTATGTATAAAAAGATAGGATAACGACTAACTTACCGACGCTGCAGCTGTCTCCTCCTGGGAACATCTTCCTCCTGTAAGGCAATTGCAGGTGGATTAGGCACTCCTGCTCCAAAAGAGAAGGACCTCCTTCTAGGTTAAGATCAATGATGGCTTCCATATGACCAGCACTGACCTGCTTCCTGTGCTCAGCAATTTCCTCCCTGACAGAAGGATAAGGTGGTTCATCCCAGTGAAATAACCAAGACAACCTGCCTTCTTGGATTTTGAAGTGATAAAAGGCTACCCTTCTAGTAAGCGACGAATACATTTATTTGTCTGTACCACAGGTCATAACCACACCATAAAGTGCAATAATGCACTTATTATATAGCCAAAGCACCTAAAACCCTAAAATAGGCAATCACTTACCATTAAAACAATGGCAATCACTTACCATCTTGCCCACCATTGAAACTTTTAAGTGCACTCTTACTACCACAAAAACACACACAGCACTTGGCTAGCAAAAATTCAGGTCTTTTTCTGGTTAGATCAGTACTCAATACCATATAGAGATGGTCCAAGCCATTTCATAGTTGCTTATGAGCAACTCCTTGGTACTAGAAAAATTTGTACCAATTTTTTGAATAACTTTGCAACTATGCTTTGCACTGTTAGTTTTACCATGGAAGAAGCATAGTGTGACAAAATGTTCTTATTCCAAACAAAGTTGGGTGCTGCAAGTGTTTGGAATCAGGATACCCAGCTAAAATGTCCTGATCATCAATGGGACTTCCACTACAGGTTGGGTATATTATGGGTCACATGTTGAAAACAGAATTTGCAGATTTGCAGCAACCAAAAGGGCTAGAAACTTGGCGGTGACCAAGAGAGACAGGATTGTAATCATGGGGGACTTCAATTATCCTCATATCGACTGGGTCAACTGGTGCTCTGGTCAAGAAAGAGAGACCGGATTCCTTGACATGCTGAATGACTGTGCCTTAGAGCAGCTAGTCATGGAGCCCACCAGAGGACAGGCGACTCTGGATTTAATATTGTGTGGTACTCGGGACCAAGTTAGGGATGTAAGTGTTACTGAGCCATTGGGGAACAGTGACCATGCTACAACTGGTTTTATAAGTACAGTATAAAAATTATAAAGTAAAATCTTTTACAAATTCACTACAATATAAATTTAAAGGAAAACTTGATTATAAACAACATTTTTAGTTTCACCTCCAGGAGCAAGAAAAAATAAATTCTTGGGTGAACCCACCCTTGAGCAAGCAACATAAAGTTGTCCGTGGGAGAAACATGGTGATCTCAAATCCACTCCACAGTACTTAATAGACTGCCCCTGTGACTTGTTGATCGTGATCGAGAATGCAAGTCTCACTGGAAATTGCATTCTCTTAAAGTTAAAAGAGGGACGTGGTGGCGCAGCGAGTTAATCCGCTGTCGCTGGGCTTTCAACCGCAAGGTTGGGAGTTCGAGACTGCGTGACGGAGTGAGCTCCCGTTGCTTGTCCCAGCTCCTGCCAACCTAGCAGTTCGAAAGCACCTAAAATGCAAGTAGATAAATAGGGACCACTTTGGTGGGAAGGTAACGGCGTTCCGTGCGCTACGGCGTAGAATCATGCTCGCCACCATGATCGGACAAAAACGCCGGCTCACAGGCTTTGAAACGGAGATGAGCACCGCCCCCTACAGTCGGTCACGACTAGACCATTCGGTCGTGGGGAAACCTTTACCTTTTTAAAGTTAAAAGGGAGATTCATCGGAATGAGTGTTATCTGTGGGATAAAAACTGTTTCACCCCCTCCCTTTCTTGTTAAGATAGTCGCTTCAATTACATTACTCAGCATCTTCTTGACACACAGCCTTGTGCTGTTGCAAAGTTTGGCGGATCGAGGTTCCATAGTAAAATAATTGGAGATCCCACTGTAAGTAAAAGACCATGTGGTGGTAATCCAGCCGGACCAAGTGAGTTTAGGAAGTCTGATGGGAAATTGACGACCTCATAAGCATCTACTATGGTATCGATAGCCTTGTATTCAGTGACTACGCCTGGTAACATGGCAAGTATTTGACTGGAGTCCCAGACCAGGGCATAATGATTTCAAAAAATTTCCAGAAGGTTCTACAGAGTTCTATTCGTTCTATTCGACTACACTTGGGCTTAAATGTCATTGGGACTATCACCAATCAGCTTAGCAACCACGAAAACTATGGATTTGACACTAATGTTGGTCATTTTTGACATTTTATTTTTCACCTCCCATGCCGATGGGGGCTGAACGTGGACTTACACAGCAGCGGGAGTGTCACCATTCATCTCAGCGACCCCGAAAACTATGGATTCGACACTAATATCGGCCGTTTTTATTTTTACGTGTCACCCCCTTCCCACCCCCACCCCTAGGGGTGCTAGGGGTGTCTTACCCCACAGTATTTCTAGAAATGGGATGAGTTTTGAAATCTGAAATCAAATGGGGTCCTCCATGCCACCATCAGTGTGCTGCGGATATTCTATTTCCAAGCACTGTATCTTGCACCCCTTCTCACTTCCCATGCCAATGGGGGCTGAACTTGGACTTAAATTGCATCGGGAGTGTCACCATTCATATCAGCAACCCTGAAAACTATGGATTCGACACTAATGTTGGCCGTTTTCGATCATTTTTACAGGTCACCCCCTTCGCACCCCCACCCCTAGGGGTGCTAGGGGTGTCTTACCCCTGCAGTATTTCTTTCCAGATTGTAAGGCATATGTGTACCAAGTTTGGTGTCAATCGCTCCAGGCATTCCAGAGTTATGCTGGAACATACATACACAAGTTCATTTACACACACACACACACACACACACACACACACACACACACACACACA